>LGRX02003556.1:0-63627 GCA_001247695.2 Cymbomonas tetramitiformis
CTTTTGTATATTGATAATATATTCACGGCGCTTGTATCTACAGCCGTATCAATCTGTGTGGTTTGTTGCCACGACAGATTATTCCTTTCTTGCTCTGTTAGGAATCTTAACTGGAACTGTCTGCGGAGATCAGGGTCCATGTTGCTGACAAATCTGTCCTTTATTAACACATCGTTCAGATCAACTGCTGCTAAAGCAGCCAGTGACGTAAACGTGCGCAAATAGTCTGAGAAAGTCCGGCTCCCTTGAGTCAGTGCCATCAGGTGTTTCTTGGCCACTGATCTTTTATGGGGGTTGCCAAATTGACTGAGGAAAATCCTTCTAACCCTCTCATATGTGGCATCCGGTTGCTGTGCCACGACCTGGAAATAGTGTCGGTCATTGGTTTGGATAAGAGTCAGGAATACTGTGATCAGGTCCTTGTCCGGAACTCCTGGATAAGTGAACTGAAAATACCGGTCCACTGTGTCCAACCAAACTTCTGCGTCCTGTCCTGCTTTAAATTCCTTAGGTGGTGTCATTTTCACCTTTGGAACCAAAGTGGGTGGAGCTGGTGCTGGAACAGAATCATCGTCAGGATCTGTAAAGACTATTGGAGCATTGTCTTCTGTATACTCATCTTCTGGTTCCTTCGGTTCATTCTGAGGATCCCTATATCTGCTCATATCGGGCCTCATACGACTGATATTGTCGAAGTACCCTATCTGGTCGAATCTGGTCTGAGTATTGTCATAACCAGCGATCCACTTGGGAACCTTGAACCGACTGTATGAATCATAGGAGCCTAAGATGTCAAAGAACCATGTTGCTGGATCTGGATTGATGGCTGGGATTTCTGGTTCTTCCTCTTCGAATACCACCATCTAAGAAACAAAACACAACACAAAAGATGCCTTCAGCTAACTGAGTGTGTGTGTGTTGGTATATATATAGTATATATATCTATGTTATATACATATAGTATATCTGTATGTTTATATACATGTAGTATATTTGTACATTATAATGAGGTAATTATGTATATATATCCACCTTCTTCCCCCCTCAAGGAAGTGTGAACATAAGGCAGTTGTCAGTTGCCCTTTTACCTCATGATATAGCATGCAGTCCTTATAGGAAGCCGCTGTTACAGTTTTAGGGTTGCAGCCCTACAGTCTTTGGGTTGTAGCCCTGCAGTTTTTGCGTTGTTGCCCTGCAGTTTTTGGGTTGCTGCCCGAAATATTGTCATGTCCGTGCTGATTTCAGCATGACAAATATGCCAAACACGAAGTGTTTCCTATTTTATAGGTGGCATTTAGGGTATGTTACGTTACAGTGACCCTTATCCCTCACACAGTTGTTAGGGTGTTACTTGTCATCAGTAACCCTAAAATAGGTTAAATTAAAGCAGTATAAACATTTTGCAAAGATATTTAAGCAAAACTGCATTTAATTTTTCACTGTGTGTCACGTGGTTTTTTAGAGGTACGTTACACCCTTGACACACACACGTGATTTTAAGGGTGTTACAGGGTGTTACAAGTGCTGCATAAATCAGGGAATATTTATTGATAGCTGAATAATCAGATCAGCAAAAAAAATCAACCCGATTTTTTCATTTTGAAATCATGCGTGGAGCATTTTTACGCATTTCATTACAGCCAATATGTACACCCCTATATATTACACACCTAATATCTAGGGTGTTACACGAGATATAACCATGGTCATTATGTTTTTCTGATACCTTAATAGGTATAAAATCATAATTTAAAATAAAATGGGGTCGAAATTTCAATTTTGAAATTTATCGCCAACGATTTTCACCCATTTTGCCCATTTTTGGCCATTTATTATATTACCATAGTAATATATCTCAATGTGTGTGGAAGCTGCAAGTTACAGAAGTACTGCAACTTACTTCACTTTTGCACATGATAATTTTCATGGCATAATAGTGAATATCTCTGATTGTCAACATCTGTGGTTGATCGTAAATATGGGTGTTACTGATTTGAAACCCATGGAAGTTGATGCACTTCCTGATGATTTATAGGTGTACCAACTGTAAGCGGATTAACCACTTAAGTGATAACTTATCAACCTATGATATGTTTGGGCATATGACTGTGCACTAAGAGCATATCAAAATGATATCTCTAGATTCCAAACATATCAGGACACAACTTGATAATAATCTAAGCAGTTTAGCACAACACGATGTGTGTGTGTGTCCACAACAACCTATATCAGTCAGTTCAATATATATCTGATCTGAGTAGGTACATGCTTTCTGTGCTGATCATTACCGAATCAATTGTCACAGTGCATTGAGGTTGTTGTTCTTGCTCCAGCGATAATATGTGGGACGAATGGACAATGCTCAGCAGTGACCAGCTGCTTATTTGAGCATTGTATAATGCTTTCGGGTCTGGAGATTTTCTCCATCCAGAAGGCCGTCGCTCTGGCAGCAGCTCGAGGTGAAGTGGTGAGTTGGGAAGAGGAGGGCTGGGAAGCTTTGATAGCAACCCAGAGGGAGGTTCTGAAGGGAAAGGAGGCCATCTGCGTAGTAGTCCCTTCACCCGAAGAGTCGGAGTGGGTCTGGTATGACTGGACTAAGGCTCGGCATCCCTCACTGAGTCCCGACGAGGCGTGGCGTTTAGCCATAACCATACTCAGCCACGCTCGCCCCTCTACAGCTTTAGCCAGCCATTTAGTGGCTTTGAATCAAAACCACTTTAGGCAAGTGGTGGGCCTATAGCCTACTAGAATGTCCTAGTGACACAGTGAAAACGCTGAACGCCGTAGGGTTTGAGCGAGGCAATCGGGTATATCAAAAGATAGAAATGAATACACGACTCTCGGGCTATCTAAGCTCTGAGGCCGTCACTAGGCAATCATATCGTGTGTCACAGTCTAAGCTACCGAAGTCGAACTACTGAGTACAGGTAGGAAGTCACTGTACTGTCACTGTCATACGTCATACGTCATACGTGATACTGAACTACTGAATCTCAGCAGCTAATTATGGTGTTGAGATTACCTTCAGGCACCTTACACTGACATGATTCCAATATAGCTAACATGCGCTGCAATATGCCTTGTGCAATGTACCGAAAGCACCTTTTTTTGTCGCGAGGTGTATTTTTTCTGTCGTGTCGCAAACAGATCCGATTATACTCAACATTATACACCGACGGTTCGCAGCTTTTTCAAAAAAAAAGCTGCAAGGTCCTGCGTTTCCCTTATAGGAGCGAAATAGGTTTTCCTGGAAAAAGTGACATCGACATACACGATACTACCAGAATCTTGGGGCCCTTTTTTACGGAAACAGTGTGATTTCCCCGACAAATCGGGAGTAACCGCCCATATATAATTATGTTGCAGTCCACACCGGTCACCTTAAGATGGCAAGCAGGAGAGTTATACAAATCGATCGAGCATTGCCGCCAATCAGAGACGCATAGAATATTCCTGGGCGTAGTATCGAATTATGGATATTCATGCAGAAGTTATCAGCGTGACAGATTTCAGATGGCGTATAAAAGATATTTCCGACCGATCGCGCATAATCGCCAATCAGAGAAGCCATGAGATTAGATAAACTCCATGAATATGGGTCTCACGCGAAATACCATAAGCTGACTGTGCACGTAGAAGGAGCACGTGTTTTTTTGTATAATTAAAGAAGGAGCACGTGCTACAGATTTCAGGGTGGCTTACATGAGATGTTTTCGACCGATCGCGCGTGACCGCCAATAAGAAGTGCGAGCACCTGAGATAGGCACCATGAATATGGGACGACAAGGAAAAGGGATCGCACGACAAAAACGAGATGGTTTGCAGACGCTGGCTAAGCCAATCAGCGACGCGATCAGTTTCGATTTATATATTGGTAAATTAAAAAACTGCACCACAAAAAGCCCTTAAGTGTGGCGTCCTCGCGACAAATGCGATGCGACTGGATTCAGACTTTCGCAACATGCTGACATGGCATGGTTTTGCGACACGGTGTACTTTCTTTTGTCGCACGAAGATTACAGTGTCACAGTTGAATGGCACACCCGCTAGACATGTCGGTGTGACCTCCATCCATCGTCCGGTCGACATTGCTGGATGTGACACACCGACAGTCAAAATATGTCACTTGTCACTTCCTATAGTAGGCTGGGTGACCGTCACCAGTAGACGGGAAACACCCGTTAGTATTTATGTGTACCTCTTTTATCAATCTGAGACTTTTACCGTTCTGATATCGAAACCCTTAACTCAGGGTTTATTCTCCGTTATCCGATATATACACCCGACTATATATCTGACAGGTTTGGCCCCACTTACGTTTTATTTAGCCACTGCGACACCGCGAGGATGATTGGCTAAAGCCGGACGCTTGGGATGGAGTGAGGCGCTCCGCGCGTGGGAGTGCCGGCAGTCGCGGGTATGGCCTAAGTTTTGTGGGTTGATTTACGGCTAGCTGAAGGCCTTTGAGGACATTTTTTCTACGGGATTTAACGTTGGATTGGTTTACGCATCCTGGTTGGTCACCACACCGTTTCGTATCGGCCGCCATCTACCACACGACTTCTCGAAATTTCTGCTCTCTCACGGCAGCCGTATCGACGACCCACCACATTTCTTGGCCGCCCAAGACTACCGCATTTTTTCCCCACGTCTTCTTGCCTCACTCCACCCCTGTAGTCTTCTTCATCATGGTTGCTTCTACTAGATCAACGGCTAGCATGGCGCATCGCCGCCGCACATTAAGTACGATCTTTGACTCCGTTGCTGCCAGGCATGCCAACACGCCCGCGACCCCGACAGCGGCACAGCCGGCCGCTAATTCGGCGGGTGCTACATTTTTGGCATCGGTACGCACCTTACAGCGGGAGCACTTCGACATGAAGGTGGCGAAGCACGTCCAGCGCAAGTTGTTCGACGGCAAAGAGGGGAGATTTTCCGGTGCGGAGCCCCACGCGGCGGCCATCTTCACGAGGATGGTCTCTGCCCTGCAGGCAGCATTCGTCACTGAGGACACCGGTTTCCTCCCACTCTTCACGCTGGACGACGCTACTTTGGCCGTCCGCGTGGAGGCCAACAATTTATTGTTCTCCACGATCGAGCTGCTGATCGACCCCTCGTCGCCCGCAGCGGACTGGTTGGACTCGTCCAGCGCCAGCTTCCCAGCAGACGGTAAGCGTGTCCTACTCGAGTTCGCCCGTCGGATGATCCCGGTCGGGGACCCCTTCCAGGGGCAAGCGGACATGTTTGCCGTCCGCATCGTTGCGGGCGTGGACCCTCATGGACCCATTGAGGACTTCAACGCCGCGCTCAAAGCTGCTAGGACCAGGTCGACGCTCCAGGACGAGGACGTGAAGTCCCTTTTCATCAAAGCCCTCGACGCCGCCTTCTACCAGCCGGTGGTGTCCCGTTTGCTCCTTCACGACCAACGAGCCGCCCACGACCTACTCACCATTCAGCAGTGGGTGCGGGAGTGCTACGGCGAGCACGTGCGGGCGGGCACCGCCACCGCATCCGCACACCGGTACTCCCACGGCACGCACTTCATGGAGAAGGGCGTCGATGAGTCGGGTGCGGCGAGTGAGATCGCGGACTTGCGGACCATGGTGCTCGACTTGAAGAGGCAGTTGGCCACCTTCCTCGTCACCGCCGAATCCGAATCGTCTCCGCGGGGGTTTACCCCTCGCGCGGACAAACCGGACCGCCGGGTCAAGACCCGTTTCGCAGCCTCGCCCCTCCCCAAAGGGGGGAATTGGTCTCAGTCCGTCTCACGGAAGGTGGCCTTCCACCGCGACAGCGGTGCGGCGATCCCGTACTGCCAAAATCAGGTGTGTGCTAAGGGGAAGGCGAGGCATTGGCACAGGGACTGCCCAAACGGGGGCAGGACCGGACTCTCGGCCTTCGCCTTCGCCGAGGAGGCCGAGAACTCCGTGTTGGCCGCGAGGTTCCAACACGCCATCGACAACGGCGACCCCGTGGAATTCGACGCCCTCTGCATGCTTGCGGGCGGGAAGCCGGAGGTCTTCACCGATCTCTCCGCGTGCTCGTTCTGCGAGGAGGACGGTGAGGTCCTCGTGTCCGCCGTCGCCGAGTTCTCTGCGATGGCGCACGCGGCTGGAGCTTCCACGTTCAACATCAACACCTTCACTGCCGACGTGTCGGTGGTGTCGGAGCCGTCCGCACACTCCCCGCCTGCGTCGGTTGAGTCCGAGGGGGATTGGACCGGTCCGCCAAACCCCTTCTGCCCTCCCGTCACCCGCACGTTTGCCGACTTCATTGAGGGCACGGGGATTGCATTGGTGCCCGACGAACCGGCCCCGAGCATGAATTTGCTCTCCGCGGTTGGGGAGGCGGAACGCGTGATCGACTACAAGCCCGCGTCTTGCGCTACGAGCGACGATGACGACGAAGATGCCTCGGTGACACCGCCGCGGCCACGCTACGGCTGCGGGAACGGCATTCCGAGGTTCGCGAGATCTCTCCTCACTTCCTCCTTGGTGTGCGCACTCTTTGTAATCTGTGCCGCCGCCGCACCGCACGCCGTTGCCGGTGTCGGTGGTGCCGATGCGCACACATGCACGGCTCCACCGGTCGGTGGTGCTACGTGGACTACCTCGGCGATCCCGGCTACGGAGGCTTCGCCGACTGACATGGTTCATGGCGTGCCGTGTGCTATCCCACCTCGTCGCCAACGGCGGGAGCAGAGACGGCAGGGCCTCTACATGGCTCCGATGCCGTGGCATCCCGGGCCGCCACCGCCTGCCGAGTTGTTTGTGGACGGCCCTCCGCTGTCGCCGGCTTCGTCTTCAGATGACGAGGCTCCACCGTCGGGCGGCACTTGGCAGCATCCCGGTGCGGTGCAGCCTCCCGTGATCGAGAACTCGTCAATTTCTTCTACGAATGATTCATCACCGGCCCCGGGGGCCGGCAACTGCTTCACAGTCACGCTGCTCCGAGCCGGGCAGACAGCTCCGAAGACCACTAGTGGCTAGAATTATTCACGCCGTGCCTGCCTGGGAGTTAGCTGTAGTATAGCCTCCTAGATGTGCAGAAGGGCTCTCTACATTTGAGCTGTGTTTAGGGTTTTAGCAAAGTAACAGCAGTATCTGACAATCTTGCTGTGACCTGGGACCGCCCTGACCAAGAGTACAGGCCCCCAGTTGTGCTACAGTTTCCTCCTGAAGTTAAGTAGGGAGTTTGTTTGCTTCGTTCACTACTAGCTCCGGTCACCACCCTAGGTGGTGTGCTGGATGTGACACACCGACAGTCAAAATATGTCACTTGTCACTTCCTATAGTAGGCTGGGTGACCGTCACCAGTAGACGGGAAACACCCGTTAGTATTTATGTGTACCTCTTTTATCAATCTGAGACTTTTACCGTTCTGATATCGAAACCCTTAACTCAGGGTTTATTCTCCGTTATCCGATATATACACCCGACTATATATCTGACAGACATCAACATGGCAACGCATGTCATGTCATGGCGAAATCGGCTCACCGGTGAGACCCACGCGGGCCGCGGCTGCGGCTGGCTGATTTCACATATCCGATATTATCTCGATTTTGACACATAAGTTCACTCTTGACGCTTTGGTTATGCGGCGCACCTCACACTGTTTTCTGCTGTGTCCTGCTTTGTCCTGCTGCATGTATTTTTCCCTTGCATACTAACTAATTTCCGGTTAGATCGTAACATCCTTGCTGAGTTGCTTTTCGTTGTTCTACAGGTCGCGTTCGTTGTTGCTCTACGTGTGACGCCGCCAGCAGCATTCGGTTGCTGGCGGCACTTAAATTTCTTCGTAGACGGCATTCGTTCTTGTAGGCCGGCTGACGGGCTGTGCCTAAGCCCGACGGTTTTCATGTTGTCACAAGCTTTCACTAACTGATATTTGGCAGGAATTTACTATTGGTTTTCGAGCGCCTGTTTTGTATTCGTTCGTTCTGTTCGTTTCCCCTGTTGTGTGCGTTTTTTCCGAGGGCAATATCTGCTCAGATTGTGCAGCGTAGTTTCGAGTCCCACCGCTCTCACTGACTTTGCGCTCTGTAATTTTGCAGGACATTCCTGTTTCGCCGCAATGCTGAATGCCTGCTTGCCTTCCTGACTGCTTGTTTCGCGTGTGTGCTGTTACCCATGGCGTGTGCAACTGGTTATGTTATTTCATCTTATTTCTGACTTGTCTGCGTTTACTGCGTGCAGGTTTTTCTAATCTTTTATGATCATCGGCGAGACGCATGTTGCCGTGTGGAATTTGTAAAGAGTGTATTTTGAGCTATTTTGCTTATTGTTCTCGAATGTTTGTTTGCCTGACTGTTTTTATGATTTTTGCAATATTTTTTCACTTCGTTCTGACGTTTTAGCGTTCGCTGTGTGCAGGTATTTCAGTTTAACTTTCATCGCTGGCGAATAGCATGTTGCCGTGCCCATCATCCTGCCTAGCTTTTGGATATCAGAAGTCACTCCTTGATAGGATTTGTTTTGTTCATAGCTGTGACTTCATATTCGAAATAGTATGCACTGCGCTTTTATTGTAAATGTATATGCATAGTAATGTAATGAAAATAGAGTAGAAAATAGAATCATGCTGTGCTAACGTGAGCGCATTCTCCTGCCGATTGTTCGTTAGTTTGAATATGCCAGCGTGTCGAAATTGTTTCTTCCGTAAACTGTAATATTATGTTTACAGTCATAATCTTTTGTACAACTTTCCGTAAATATCAGTCTTCTTTGTGTCGCTGCGACAATAATGAGTCCCCTACTCCCTGTTTGTCGCACTGCGACAATAATGAGTACCCTACTCCCTTTTGTCGTCCCAGAATATAATTGCTGTGTCGCATGGTGCGACAAAAATAATAGATCATGCGACAAAAATGAAGTGCTACCCAATGTACTATATATTGTAATGTGATACTATTTATTCCAGTTGTTATCGTGATCAAACTGGTAATATGTATTACAGCTGATAGCGTGGTGAAGCTGTATTAGCGATGCATGCACAATTCGCAATGTTGCAGTCATTCAGTATATAATGTATATGTGGTGTAATGCATACATGCTGCATGCACTCATTATATACTGCATGTTGGTGTATACTGCAAGTGAAGTATATGTGCATGTGTGTGTGTGTGTTGCTGCAATCATTGCAATCTCCGCACACTCTAATCTTGCACACATTACTATATTGCTGCTAAGTATTCATGATCTGTCATGTAGATGTACACAGCATTCATGCAGTTCAAACTCTTGATGGCAAGTAAGTATACAAATTCTGACAGTGAATAATTTGCAATATCTCAGCAATCATCAAAGTATTGTGTGGCATGTTGCAATATTGTCATCATGCGTCCATTCATGAGTATCCCTGCGAGTATACACTTATTTTGCAGAGGATATTGACGCGCGCATATGATGCGCAGATGATTATCGCAACTATATTGACATCGTCATCATAAAACTGCAAAATGACTGTCGTGCGTTGCAAGTGATTTATTACAATCGTGCGCGCTGTTGATGAAGAGCACATATTGTCGCCATATACTTAGCACATGATACGAGTGCTAACTTGCGCGCGGATCATGATTCCGCTGATGTTTTCTGTGCCCGCATCTCATACTGCGTAATTTTTACAGCTGCGAATCATTCCTGCGCGTGCATATGATCGTCGCGCATACTTCTCGCTGCGAATCATTCCTGCGCGTACATATGATTGCCGCGCATACTTCTCGCTGCGAATCGCTTTTGCGCGCATATGTGATCACAGAGCATTTGTATGCCGCATGCAGCCATGCACACCTTGATGCGCAGTGTATACGACGCTCAACTGTTGTGTACGATTCTGCGAATGCGACGATTATCCTCGCGCTCTCTATTCGCTTCTGCAGCGATCAGATATATGCAGTATATCAAATATTCGTGCTTATTCGACTGCGTCGCCAGATATGCTTTTGCGCTCCGCAACCTGTAAACACGAAATTATTGATATCTACGCGCTGCACTCACACTTGAGTTCTCGTTTCTCGCCTTAACGATTCGAATACCAATAATAAGGCTGCTATCGCGAGCCTTCAGAAATATATGATATAATAGATAGTGCAAGTGTTTATTGAACAGTAAACACACGCACAACTTATTAGCAGGAAATGAGTGCAGACTTCGTCAGAAGATATTGCTCTAGCACAACGCTAGCTCATCTATACCGAATGCCTCCCATCTCACAGATGGTACCGCTATTGGGTTGTGAACCCGAGGCATTGGTTGAACGACTGGTATCGGCAGAACGAATGATGCGTTCGCCCTATGATACCCGCATGCTTGTTCCGCACATGCTCGGAAGCGAAGATGATTTCTTCTCCGAACCGTTCGGTACTTCAAGAAGGTATCTTGCTTCGCCATCTTCGAGTCCGACTTACGGCCTCTCGATGACAGGTGTCATTCAAGTCTTTCCTTGAATAAATGACAGATGATGTGACTTATCATCTCGATGACATGTACAGTCATAGTCGACCGTACTGACGACTGTCTGTCATTATAATATATGACATGACTCGACATGACATGACATGGTATGGTATGACAGGTATGACAGGTATGACACATGTGTCATCGGTCATAACCCTGACACCTGCAATGTATAATCGCAGGAGTCGAGCATTCGCGAAGAATGAAATTTTTCATGCGTACATACATCGATAATCTACTATGCCGTGCATGCATGATGTATAATCGATATCGAACATGTGCATATATGCATACTCGATTACATAAAGTATGCATATATTGGATATCGATTATATATCATGTGCCGCATTCACCCATAGCTTCATTCAAAGATATTGCATGAGCATTACAATATTGATCATCTACCATGCGGGTATATATATATACCAAGTTTATATACTTCGTATAGATATATCCGTTATCCAACGGTGTCGCAGCGCCAGCGCTCCATCTGATACTTGCATCCGCTGCGCATGGCGCACATGTATTTACAGCCGTCGTCGCTAAACGGCATAAACGCAGTGGCAATTCGTGCAGACATTTCTGAGTTTATATGCATTGTGTGGACGCGCATACATGCTACAATTATAAAGATACGCAAGTGGCACAGTGTGCTTCCTTTTAATACATTTATATTTGCAGACGTCGTGCTCGCATGTCGCGATGCGATCTAGCGGTCTCCCTTCTACATCGTCTGCATGTCGAACACGCATGGTGCAATTGTGAAATACATCTGCCCACAACTCGCTTCCTACCTGACGCTTATGGCAGGGCCCTTACCATGTGCACCCACTATCGGGAAAGCCAATCAGAACATGCCAGCTCAAGGATGCCATTGCAATACGACTTTTGTAAGTGCACAAATGGCAAATCACCATTGGTTGTCGATGACGAGCGAGCGACAATAATTTATATGCAATGCATCGTCCGCGTCATCTAGGTATTTTCGATACAACTTGAATTTTACCAATTCCAATACAGTACAGTAAGCCTTATAATGATAATGGCGGTGGTCTCGGTCAATTATCATTATAAGGCTTATATCATTATAGGACTTACTAAGCCTTATAATGATAATTATCATTATAGGCCCTTATAATGATAATTATCATTATAGGCCTTATCATTATAAGACTTACTGTACTGTAGTTGTATATGTATATATCATTATAGGACTTACTAAGCCTTATAATGATAATTATCATTATAAGGCTTGCCAACTTGGTGGTCTCGGTCGGGTATCATTATAAGGCTTATATCATTATAGGACTTATCATTATAAGGCTTACTGTACTGTACTTTCAACGTTGACACACACATATGAAGCGTCGGAGAGCGGGGTTTGATACAGTCATCACCAGTAATTAAATGGGAGATTTGCTGAAAAGAATTTGCGGTCGCGACGCGATAGATTTGATATGGTACCCGCATCACCGTAGATTTGATAGAACCCTTACCATACACCGTAGACTTGAATAATCGTCAAACTCTTGAATAATCTGCTTACTTCAGATGGAACCCGACGGTTGAACTCCAAGTTTCTTTCGTTTGAACCGGAACGAGCAGCAGCGAAGTTGAACTTGAGCATGACTGAATATTGTGCAGTGTTAGAATACGAAGAGGTTTCGTGGGTAGAGTCGCGTGCATTTTTTGAAAAGTTATGGGCGCACCGTGAAAACTGCTTCGCAACCTGCGCTCGGAGAAAGAGAATCTCGGCAACAAGGTCCCCACCAGATTGAGTTGTTCGCCCCAATTTTCGAGTCGTCTCGAGTTAACTCAAGGCTTTGCGTGAATTATCAAACGGCAAGGCAATGCGCCCACATCGCTGAAACTTCTCGCTGAAATCCAATAACTTCTTCGCCAGCCTGACAACGTACACGTATTATTTCATGCTGTCGTTTAGCTGGCGCCATTGAGGTGTGAATAGTACGTTTTAGAAGATACTCGATGACTGACGGATATTATCAAGTAGACGTGTGTCCTACCGCTTACTTTCTGGAGCCCACCATCTTTGTGACACTGATATTAGTTATTAAGTTCCGTTCAGAATTATCCGTTGCTGCCAAAAAAAGTAGACGCGGACTGCGATATGCTATGTCCGGCGTCGGGAACAAGTGTAGCTTTCTTAATCATCTTCTACTGATATCTAATCCAGCTTCAAAGAATTCTAACTCGAACATTGACAAACCTAGCGTTCAGATGAATGAGTCAGGCACCAGCGGATCCCTTCATTTTTTTGCGAATCGGGTGAGGACGATGAATTCGACAGTCGCAAAATTTGTTCCCCCTGGTGTCAAGTCGTATAAAGAAGATGATGCTTTCGTTTTAAAGAACGAATCCTCGCCAGGTGCTACCTCGCCAGGTGCTGGGAGAAGCATTAAACGCATGGCAGGTCTTTGGAAGGCGTATGGGAGAAAGGTTAGGTCAGGATCTAAGTTCTTCTCGGAGCCCCGGTCGTTTTCTTGGTTCACCAATGGAAAGTGCGTTCGTCACGACAACGTACAACTGAAATATTGCTGCGAATTATCGTTCTCGTCCGATCGAAGTATCTATGGTCAGTTTTCACCTAAAGTGCTTGGCTCAGCAGTTGAAGGAGCGCTGTACAACGGTCTATGGACAGCTATTCTGGAGTTCGTATTTTTTTATGTTTGGTGCTATCACGAGGAAGCTGGACCTTATTTTACAAGTATACTGCAATCGGTATCTGACTTACAATCGAAGATCCTCCCGCTAATAAGCTTTTTAATAACGGTTTTCCTAAGTGCTAAAATGGCGAAGTTTGATGAAGCGAGAAACTGGTGCATCAGTGTGGCAAGCAGCATCGAAAGCGTAGCAGGTGCTGTGAGTGCGCATACCTTTCTCGATGTTGATGGAGGCGTAGCTCTAAAATACAAAGTATATCGCTATTTGAGCGCCTTGCACATCCTTGTTCACTTGTCCAACATTCAGGCGAGGGTCATTCTCGAGCCTGACGACTTGGTGCAAATGGAGCTGTTAACTCCCGAGGAGCTCTCGTACATAAACAAAAGTTGCAAAACAGCGGATAGAGAAGAGAATATTGACCGCTACTGGCTGGCTGTTTACGTGCTGCTGTATCAAACTTTGGAACAGGAAGCTGTTCCAGTCCTCACTCCAAATTCTCGAATTTCATTTGACCACTATTTGAGACAACTGCAGAGCACTTGCAGTGCTGAATACCAGCAGCGAACCAACACTGAACCGGTTTCTTTCATACAGCTCGTCTTCGGTATGGTGGAACTATTTGTGAAATTAACGCCCGTATCTTTTATGTTGCTAGCAGTGGGATCCACCCCAATATACGTGACTAGCATGTTAGGTGGAGGTGTCCTGTATCTTGTCTTTATGGGAATGGCAAACCTTGCACGGGTCATTGACAATCCTTTTGGGGCAGATCTGGACCATCTCAACATCATAGGTGCGTACCCTCCTTGCACATGGACTGATCAATGTTTTTTTCGTTGTGCCTTCTCCTGTTCATTTAGAGTATTCCCCAGAGTTTTTACCTATGCGCCTTCAGTTCTCAGGTGGCATATTGGGGGGGGTTCTCTTTGGGGTTTGTGGATCACTTTCACTTGCAGCCTTATTGAGCCGAACCGACTATGGCGTGAAGACAATTCTTTCTATTTCCGCCAAGGACCTTGCAACAAATGCATCTGAAGTTAACTTTTCCGACTTTCCTGCACAACAACGCAAACTATCAGAAGAATCCGCTTTAAAATCACTGAGTAAACTGTTTTCGCCGGCGAAGCCGTCCACCTCAAAAGCAGCGGCCGCAGTCAGACACCTTTCGTTTCTTCAGGCACTTGATTCACCCTCTGACAACAAGTCAAACGGAGAGCAGAGGGAATCAACTCAGATCATATCGTCGGAACCTGCTGGTGCCAAACCGAATGATGAGCTGAATACACCGCCACAGTCGGTCACAGTGAGCGTTACCAGTGTGGCTGAGGTGGCGCTCAACGCGCAAGGTGAGTCATGGTCCGCAGTTTGACGACGACTGCGTGTGACATGCGATAGTAGGTTGCAGGGTGGACGCGAGTTGGGTATACTCAGTGTAAGGCGCGCCAGCATTCAGTTTGATCCCGGCTCGAACATTTCATGCTACCTGATGGGTTTGGAGTGAGTATTGTGCTTTGAGAGTCTGACATAAGTTTCGCACATGCCATTCTATCTATTGTTTTGCATCCGGGCTTTGGCTATGTAAGATGCGCGCGGTACAAGGCGCTGTCGGTTTGTATACCTGTCATGAGTATATATGTCACACTGTACTTGTCTGACTTGCAGCTGAGATGGATCGCAAGATGTTGGACAGCACAGCGTGTCTCTGATATGAGGCAAATCAGGCACTAGAAATTGAGTTTGCCAGTTAGAGGTGATGGCTCCTTAGTTGGAAAATCGTTTACCGCCTACTGATGACGCATAAATTTGTATATACTTCATAGCTTGGGGTTTGGGGCCAGTTTAGCCACGATGGTGGATGTCTATCAAATTTCATATCGACGATTTTTGTTTGTTATGGAGCGTTCCGTTTTTGTTTCAACAATAATTGTGCATATCCATGCGGTAAATGTAAAATTGTTCATGCCCAGTGTGTATATCTAGTCTGCAGAAAACGTATCAAAATGTTACCTCGTTTTGTGAAATCTGAGTGACACGCCCGGCTTTAGTTAAGGTGTTACGCCCATCACACTTTTCGATGAGCCGCACAAGCGTGCCACCCCGGACTAGGCCGCGGGGGGAGGTAACGGTCTCGAAGAAGTTAGTTAGAGCAATTTTTAGTGTGGCAATTTTCGAATTTCTGGCAACGTTCTTATTCAACGGCACAAATGATGATTTATTGGAGTCAAGTACGCGACAGGTATGTCCCTATGCTGTCAATTTCTGCCTTACCGCGCCGTATTTTACATGTAGTGCTCAAAACGGCTGCCAAAGCACGCCAGCGGACACAAGCCGTACAACCACTGAAAAACCTAAGATAGCCAAAATGAAAGCCGGCAATGTGCGAAAGTTCGGAGAGAGAAGTCCCCAGCAAGTGGGGCAAAATGAAAAAAATGTGGAGGTACACGGACCACAACCGAGGGGCGGCCGATCAGACGAACACAGAGGCGTTCAACAAGGAAATCAGCGAACACGTCGCGAAAAAGACCAACGAGTACCCCGGTGGAGCCACGATGCCAGACCTCGCTGACTCCCACTGCGAAGATATGACGAAGCTCATTGAGGCTGCCAGTTCAGCGGGCGCCGACATGACGGCACTGGAAGCCGTGGCAGAATACATGGTCACGGTTTACGAGGACACGCGGAATGTGAAATACCGGCGAGGGTTCCCGTTAGAGACCACATACGGGGTCCCGGGCGGGAACGGGAAGACCCATTACCAGCTTGTCGTCAATTGCACAGACCTGTTACCAGAGGAGCAGGACGGTATGGGCATGCGCGCGAAGGGGCCTCAGGTAACGGTGGGCCCCTTCCGCGAGGAACCAAAAACGGCAATCTCCTACCTCGGGCACCTTATGTCGGCAATCAGGCGCCTGCACAATCTTCCTGAGGGCGCACCTGTCCTGCACTGCGGGCAGACGCAGCTGCGCTGGTACGCCGACAAAGTGGCTGAGCTACATCTGACCTTTGAGAAGGGTGAGTACGCAATCACTGCGCTGGCAACATCACTGGTACACCTCCCGCTGCACAGTGTACCGCTCGGGGCGGACGACTTCCAGGTGACCGACGTTTGCATCCCGCGGGTAAGGGTCTTTAATCCGCGGCAGACGAGAACTGGAAACGCGGAGCGGCAGCTCCACATCGTCAGTAAGCAGTTGCGCGGGCACACCACGAAGGACCTGGGAAAACGACTACGTACTATGGGGAGTATTGAGTCGGCCATCAAGGGGGCGCGGGGGCTACCAGCCTATATGGAGAAGATAACAAACAGCATCCGTCTGGTGGCTGTCACTGAGGAGGCAGCGAACGACATCGAATCGAAGATATTGACTTTCCCGGGCCTTTCTGAATACGCAGTCCTGCGGATACGGCCATCGCTGGCGAACAGGAACGAGGACGAGACAGAGGTCATCGTTGTGGACAAGAGGGCAACTCTATTGACTTGTCCAATGACCTCCCTGACTTAGTCAAAGCCATACGGGAAGTATTCACGCAGGCGGGCCAAGGAGAGGACGGGGAGCATCTCAAACCACTGCCAGCGACCACCGTAAGGCCGGGTACGGGCCCAGAAAAACTTGAGACTTACTTAAGGACAAGAATCACCAGGAGCGGCAATCTCTTTACGGGACTGGCGAGCGAGGCTGCGTATGAGTGGTTGGGAAAGCAAGAACGGCGTACGGTCCGGTTCTTGCTCCCCAGCAAAAATCGCTTCTACCTTCTGCAACACTCCGACTTTTCGCGCACGGGCGACAAGTTTAAAGGTAAGAGAAGAGAGGCAACACCAGCAGCTTGGGGAACTGGACAGACAGAGGCGGTTGTACAGGCGCTCGAGCAGAAGCTCACCAGCCAGTGCGCCAACGTTGTCAAGGGCGGGGCGGCTGGTGACGCGGAAATCTTACGGACGGTGGAAAAGTTGGAAGACGCCTGCAAAAACGGCTTCAAGGAGACAGTGCAGGCAACGAATCAGGTGCCCGATAAGGTGGACGAGGTCAACTCGTCCGTAATCGACCTCACTGACAAGACCCGAACCTTCAACACAAAGCACATCGGGATAGCTGGTGAAATCCTGGAGTCGTTCAGCAACTCCAACAAAGCACTGGCGAAGTTGCTGAAAAATCATCATACCCCCGAGCCGACCAAGAAGGTGCTTCGCCGCCCCCGTGAGGTTACATCTGACAGTGAGGCGAGTATGGAAATCGACGAGGCGACCCGAACCGAGCTGAGGCGACTGCAAAAGGCACGGGTGAGCTCTTCTCCCCCCTGGAAAAAATCAACTGTTCAAATCACAAGCCACTCCGCATATGGCGGTGAAGGGGAGGGCATGACGGCGAAAAATCTGACGGAGAAAATAAGGCAACGGTGCCGAAATCAAGTTTCCAGTAGCAAGTGGACCCCATCACGTGCAAAAGACTTATGGACAAACGTCAAGGAAATCATAAAAACCAGCTGAAGAGGAACGGGTGGGTTGTCCGCCTGCATCACAGGATAAATCTGACGAAAGAAAGAAGCAGGAAGAGCCACGATCAGGCCGCAGCAATCGCACAAGGGTCTGAGCATAGACAACACGAGGCAACATCCTGTGTAGCTCCGGATAGCTACAAGCCTGGACAAAGTACCAGACACCAGGAAATCCTGGAAAACCGATATGTATTAAAAGTAAATAGTAACCCCTGTGGTGAAATCTGCCTCCCTGTGAGTGACACGAGCACATCGAGCCTGCATACCTAAAACACCTTGAGGGACGCCTCATCGGTGTAAGAAGACTGGTCAGTTCAACAACAACGACATCAAAGACATATACAAAGGTATGCACCGACCCTATATTGTGAGGTCACAACACTTCTAAGAGGGCAGATCTGTCAAGGATATGACCGATGCCATATGTGTCATACCCGTCATACCTGTCATACCTGTCATGTCATGTCATGTCATGTCATGTCATGTCATGTCATGTCATGTCATGTCATGTCATGTCATGTCATGTCATGTCATGTCATGTCATATG
The DNA here is from genome assembly GCA_001247695.2 of Cymbomonas tetramitiformis. Classification (NCBI taxonomy): domain Eukaryota; kingdom Viridiplantae; phylum Chlorophyta; class Pyramimonadophyceae; order Pyramimonadales; family Pyramimonadaceae; genus Cymbomonas; species Cymbomonas tetramitiformis. Next base: position 18,181 of record LGRX02003556.1, read on the forward strand.
CCATAATGGCATACAATCGTCGAGTATTGTCAGTACGGTCGACTATGACATGTACAATCATGTCTGTCATCCACCTAAGGTGAGTGACATCTGTCATCGAGAGGCCAAGTATATGGCATCGAGATGGCGAAGCAAGACAAATTCTTGAAGTACCGAAGGGTCCTGATAAGACGCGTCTTCGCTTCTAGCATGCAATGAACAGCATGCGAGCATCAAAGGCTATATCGACCAGCCGATGCGGGAAGTTCACCCAGTGCTCTCGGGTTCACAACCCGATGGTGGTAACGCATGAGATGTGTGAGGGCACTGGAAGTATATGAGGAGCATTGGGCTCAAGCAAGCACTTCTGGTCACCAGACTGCTGCACTCATAACCCACCATAATATTACTTTTGGTTGTTATTGTTCAATAGCAGCCGCGTCAACATAGCGTTCGCATAGCGAGCCCTGACAATAACCAATACATATGCTCAAGACACAAGGATAATAAACAGAAACACATATGTTGCGGTGTACCTATTGGATATGTCAGAAAATGAGAGCAACCCTAAGGATACCCTATGTGAATTGAACACCAAAAGGCCCCTGAAGGGAATAGCAACGAACAACTCGATGGGAAACCTACTGGGAGAGAGATATGACAAATGGACAGGCAGCGTATGAAAACTTTTAGACAAAACTGGCAACTTTCGATATTTAACGAATTGCTCCCGGAGCTCTACGTTAAAATGCGAAGTTTTGTAAAAACAACTCCAGTGAAAAAATGTTTTAAGGAGACATTCCCCGGGTATGCACAACGAAATACTAAGAAGAACGGGGCCCAAATATGCAGCAAGGAGGATGGGGGAAGGCTACATGCATATGTAACGCGTAACAGGGAAGGCAACGCGGAGAGAGGAATACATGAAAACTGGCAGAACACGAGGGACACTGGCCATGAAAATAACCCACGAGGAACATTGAAAAGTAAGCAGTCAATTAAAACAAACTATGCGACTGTATTCATGGTAATAGGAGGAAACCCCAACCCTGAGGAGACATACCTAAAGGAAAAGAGGGGAATGGAGGTACATAAGGTCAAAACTAGGCAGAAATATTTTGCGCAATGCTTGCACATGGTGAAACGAAGGGGGGAAATGAAAATAAGTGCGAACGGACGACATTGGACCTCAAGCGAATTGTATTGGGAACAATTTGTAAAAAAACCCGAAGTTTTGCAAAAACGAACCCCGGGACGAAATATTTTAAGGAGACACTCCACGGATGTACACAGCAATATATGAAAAGGAACGGGGCCCAAATATGCAGTAAGGAGGATGGGGGAAGGCTGCATGCATATGTAACGCGTAACAGGGAAGGCAACGCGGAGAGAGGGATACATGGAAACTGGCAAAACACGAAGGATACTGGCCATGAAAACAACCCACAAGGCACATTGAAAAGTAAGCAGTCAATTAAAACAAGATATACGACTGTATTCAAGGTAATAAGAGGAAACCCTAACCCTGAGGAGGCATACCTAAAGGAAAAGGGGGGAACAGAGGCACATAAGGGCAAAACTAGGCAGAAACATTCTGCACAATGCTTGCATATGGTGGAACGAAGGGGGAAAATGAAAATAAGTGCAAACGGACGACATTGGACAGAGGAGGTGCATTAAGGAACATGAGGCGAACCGAAAGCAGAAAACTAGACTGAAAATGAGGGAAAGATACTGGGACAACATAAAGCACTACCACAGAATGATATACAAGAAGGAAATAGAGAATGGGGCAGCACCAGCGGCGGCAATACAAGTCTTGGAGACAAGGCACGGGGAGCTAGTAGTAGGACACCAAAAGGTAGCGCAGGCGATGGGTGAATACATTGCGTGGTCGACACCATACAAAATGCGAGAGCCAGAGAAAGGGCTCAAGGATGTACCACCCTGGCTGGACGAAAGATACACGAATTACATGAAGGAAAACAGATGTACGAGGCCAGACCAGACAAAAGTAAACCTAAGGGTAGACAAGGAAGCCTACCGGCTAGCTGTAAAGAAAATGAAACCCAAAAAGCGGCGGGACCGCTATGGGGATACAAAACGAGATACTAAAACCGGGGATGCCGGACAGGTTCCATGACCAGCTATGTGAACTCGTGCAGCTAATGTGGGCGCACAGACACACACCGCTGCCATGGAAGAAAGGCTACTTCTGTTTCCACCACAAACAGGGCGAAGTAACACAGCAACATAACTACCGACCCATAGCACTACTGGACTGTCTATTTAAATTGTACACCACCGTACTCACAAAAATGTTGGCAGACTTCTGTGAAATAAACGGCATGCTCTCGGAGGCACAAGAGGGCTCAAGGGAAAACCACAACACAATGAAACAACTTACCAGGGTAACAAATGCCATTAAAGATGTCAACCTCTCTAAGCGAGACTTACACGCAACCTATGTGAACTTCGAGAATGCCTATGGGTCAGTCGACCATGAAAGGCTGATAGCGACACTGAAACACCTAGGAGTGCCCTCACAACTTACGGAAGCGGTCAGGGACATACTGGGTGGAAGTGAGGAGGACTCCATGCAAATGAGGGCAAAGATAGGGGACCAGGTCTGAGAGGAAGTACCGATCGATAAGAAGGGGAATTTTGCAAGGGGACAGCATGAGCCCATTACTATTTATACTATACCTCGAACCTCTCCTCAGATGGTTGGAGGTAGGGGACCGCATGGGTACCAACACAAGTATGTGACGGACAAGGAACTCAGGGGGGAACTGAGAACCTCCTCAGGAGCGTTCGTGGATGACCTAATTATTCTAACAAAACTCGTGTCAGGAATGGAGCAGCAACTAAAGAAGCTTTCAGCATTTGGAGACTGGAGCGGGCTTCGAATAAACAAGGACACTACTAGTGTACCGATTATAGCCTGCCCCCAAAACCCTAAAGACGATAATAAATGATTAATAAATACAAGAGAAAACCCTAAAGAAATAATTACGTAATAAATAGTGAATAAATTACGTGATTAAATGTGAGTACGATAAAAAATAAATAAAAAATCTACAATAAAAAATAAATAAATAAATCTACAATAAAAAGATAAAGATAAAATTGAAAGTAAATAAAAAGTAAATTAATTAATGTTTCAATAAGATATATGTTAATTGTTGGCCTCTAAAAATAGTAAATCATTATAGTCATGGTCAATGGAATTTTCACGTAGATATTCATTCATGTCTAAATATACTAAACAAGTAATATCAAAATCTTTGTTTTCTTGACTTTTAATTACCAAAGTATATAATATAGCTTCATGTATATCTTTTATTGGAATATCGTTATTTTCCGAATCTTTAATGATTAGGTTATATAATGTTGAATTAATGTGCAAATAATGATGAATATCTTTTCCCCAAAAATTGATTACCTTTTCTAAATCAGAAATAACTTTATGATTAATGAAATATTCAAAATACGATTTAATGTAATCTAAATAATCTGATTTTTGCAAATTTTGAAATTTGTTTTGAACTTCATCTTTATACAAATAAAATTGTTTAATATATTGTTTACATTCCATGTCTTGAATAGCTTCCATAATTGTTTCTTACATTATAATGTAACATAATCTTTAAGTTAATTAAGTTCTCTATCTTCGAATGATATGTCAAATTCCATTATTTGTGGATTTTATTTTTTTTGAGGTTTTTTGTCCCCCTGAAAAAAACCGAAGAAATTTATTACTAAATATACGGTATACGTATCAATTCCAATACAAAACGTAAAGTGTTATTTGCAAATTGTTCACCGGAAATGTCCGTTATTCTTAACTCAACTTCGTCATCAGCTTCAATATAATTTACACTTGAATTTAATGTAAATCTTTTTGCTTTTGTGGTATTGACCGTTATCGTTGAACATCTCAAAAGATATTCCGTACCAATCTTTGGTTGAATTGAAGTATCGGCGTGTGTTATCTTGAACTTGATATCGTCTGTACCATCAGTAGCTATAGTAGCAAAATCCAAGTAAATAATGAAACTATCATTAGGAAATTGAATGGTTCGTATATTTTCATTTCCGGGTGCTGAAAGCGTAGTTACTCTTGAAATTTCTTCATAATTCAATTCTTTATTTACTTTCAAAATATCTATATCCGCGACAGGAGTTTGAACAATATCAGCTTGTATTAAATTAGCACCTCGGATATCACCTAACATATTAATTCTAAAAAATGCATTTGATGGTATATCAGGTCGTTTTCGAAACTGCAAAGCATGCTGGACTTCGGGTTTAGGCTTAGTTATTATGGGCTCTGACTAGCCCCTAGCCTGACCCTGCTTCCGTCTCGTGTCCGTGACATCCTAGCACTGTACTGTACAGTAGTACAGTACAGTAGTACAGTCATCGTTTCACTGTCTGGGTTTCCGAGAGCATAAAGCTTCGGCCAGACACAAGTTATATGATTATCAGTTTGTCTCCTAGCAAGCTTAGCCGGACAGCGTATCTGTCTTCCTCGCAGGTTATAGGCCGCACCGGCTTTCCGGTGATTCTGATGATGGCACAGCGCCTTGCTGTTGCCATGTTCGGCTAAGTAGGACGTAGGATGGGTTGAGCGCCCACTTGGGCGGTGGTGTATCATTCTCGCGGTATGGCCTTTTGACATGGCAGTGATGGCGGCACACGTTGTGCTCGCCTTCGCTGCGCAGGAGATCGGTTTGTGACGGATTGTTTTTATTTTACGGCAGTATCGTCGCAGCGAGAGTTGATTTGCATCGTGCGCCACTGGCCCTGGCGAGGACGCTCCACACGTTGTGCATTTTGGCCGCTCTCATTTTCCGCTCACGACCTGTGAATCTCGATCTGTTGTGCTGAGGCTTCTACGGGTTATCTGGCCGCCGTGAAAGTTTTGTACCACCACCCTTGCTTAGCTCAACCTTCCGCTGTCTCTCTATCATGGTTACCACAGCAAATAGAATGACGCGGTCACGCGTCCGTAGATTAGAGACGATTTTTGATGATGTGGGTGCGCAGCACGCTGCGACACCACACACCCCGCAGCTGCCAGCTCCGTCCACCGCAGCTGCGAGGGAGCTCCTCGACAAATGTCAACAGCTTGCTCGCGACAATTTTGACAGGAAGGTTGCAAAAATCGTTGCCACGAAAATTCTCGGAGAGAAATCGGACCGCTTCGCTGGTACGGAGTCCGACGCAGTCGACATTTTTTCGCAAATCATGCATGAGCTTCGGACACAGTTTCTTCTGCAGTCGCAGGCGCTTGCTCCCCTCTTTGACCTGACTGACATGACTGTTGCGGCTAGGCATGAGGGCAACGAGTTGCTGCTCTCGGCTCTGACGTTTCTGGCTCGCCCTGGCTCGCCTGCTCGTGACTGGCTTGAGGCCTCTGGGTCTGACGTTCCTGGAGATGGCAAGCGCGCTGCCCTTGAGGTGGTGCGCATGCTCCAGGAACGCTCAGAACCCTTTGACTCTTTTGAGTCGCTGCTGGCGGTTCGCATCCCCAGCAGCGAAGATCCTGACCGTGACATCCGTGAGTTCAATGGCCTGTTGCGGGACGTTCAGCGTTCCCACAACTTGCCAGAGGACGCGGTGAAGCGGCAGTTTCTCAAGGCTCTCGGCAATGCGGCTCTGTACCGTGACTTGGCTAATTCCTTGGCTCGAGCTGACCAGCGGCAGGGCGTGTCTCTTCTGACTATTCAGGCTCGTGTGCGGGAGCAGTTCCGCCACGGCCTGAAAGTCTCTGGCACCCCTATTTCGGCTCTGTCATTCGGCGATGGCGCGTCTGACCTGGCTGCGGCGTTGTCCAGTCTGCAGAAGCAGCTGGAGCGCATGCAACAGGACATTCGTGACCTAAAGCGGCAGAAGCGGGAGGAGCCTCCGCCTGCGGGCAAGCACCTTACCCGCTCTGCTGCCAAGCATCATCGTGCTGGTGTTAACCCCTATGGAGCGGTTTGTACCGTATACGGTACAACTACTTCAAACTCTAAGCTTGGATTCATTTCTCAGCCCGATAGCACTTGTCGGAACCGGCCATATAAGCTTTGCACACCCGTTGCAATAGGTATATCTAATGCTCAACAATTTATTCTACTCATATACTTAGTATATATATCTCACCCAAGGACAATTTTGTTGTAGTAAAATCCCCAAAGTTGCTTATTTCTAGGCATGAAATTTGGGTCAAAAGTATCTTAAAGTGTGCAAAATCGAGGTGTAGATGCAATTCATCGACAAGGATGTGTTGGTTCAGTGACCACTATCATATAAAATGGCCATGCACCTCATATGGGCAATGCTTACTTTCCCAACAGTCGATTTCCCCCGAAAACACACAATATGGCCTTAAGTATGGAAAACATTTGACAAATGATGTTTTTTCGTTGTTTTTTGGTGTTTTTTTCACCTTATTGCTCGAATATTTCGATGTATTGGTGCGTTTAACTACAGCCACCATTACCAATTTCAAGGCATTAGTAAAGGCGATTGTTTCATGGTCGAGGGGCGACCTAATACTCGAATAAGCGGTTGCGAGAACTGATTTTTGACACTTTTGATTCCTGGAAAACGTGTTTTTGGGCTTGTATATCACCGATATATCGTTGTATATATAATGCGATCATGTATTTTATAGATCAAAATCACTTTATAGGAGTTATGGAACATGTAACGAATCACCCACACTTACCAAGGTACCATATACCGTGAAAACGGCGCATTTGTGAAACTAGTGCTTTTGGCAAAAAATTCCATCCGCTCCATAGGGGTTAAGCCACTTGGCACCGCTCCTCCTGTCTCGTTTGACAAGAAGAGTGGTGCCTTCGTGCCCCGCTGCAAGAATGCGGTGTGTGCACAAAGTGGTTTGAAGCACTGGCATGCTGAATGCCCCAACGGCGGTCTTCACTCTGCCCACTATTGTAGTGCGGTTGAGGACTACGAGGCTGACTGCTTGGCTGTTCGTTTCCAGCGGTTCTATGACGCTGGGGATGCACATGCCTTCGAGTCGCTCTGCGCGATGGAGGGTCGCCCGGAGGTGTGCGAGCTGTCGGCGCATTCTTTTGTGACGGCTGAGCCCACGTCTCTGCGGCACTTTCAGGATGCGGCGGCTTCCGCTCAGGATGCGGCGGCTGACGATGACGGCGTGGCTCACTTTCCTCTAGCCACATTCCACTCGGGTGCACGGGGTTCGATTCCGCCACCGCCTGCGGTTCGGGATCCCTCTGCACTCGTGGCTGGTGGTGTGCCTACGGCTCATCACCCACCAGTGGCTGTCCCTGGCTCTCTCGGCTTGCCTGGTTCTGTCCCATCGCTCCAGCTTGGCGACTCTGCACCGGCTCCGCTGTTTGCTGGCATGACGATTGAGGCTTCTGACATTGGCTCTGAGGTCTCTGACAACGACCAAGGCTCTGGCAATGACTCTGACGGCGGGCAGCAAGTGGTTTTTGACTCCTTTCGCACTCTTGAGCATGACTCTGACAGGGGGGCATCGCCACTAGCAGCTCCGATGTACCGTCCACGGGCGCCGCCGAGTTTTCTCCGATGTGCGTTGATGTCCTCGATGCTCTGCTGTTCTCTGCTGGCCAGTGCTACGGCGTCTCTGGTTGCCGTGGGCGGTGGTGACAGGGGCCTGGTTGAGCCCGGAGTCACCGTCCATCGGTCTACTGGAGATCTTTTTGCTTCGGATCCGCCACTTGGCTCTCTGGACGTCCGTGATTGGCCGCCAGACGATCGAGTTCTTTTATCTCTTTCTTCGATGTTCACACCGCCTTGGAAATCTGCTTGTATGGGTTCTTCAGTTGATTTACTTTCTGCTGTGGAACCGCCTTGCCCACTTGGGCCTGGTGGTGCTCAATTTCAAAAAGACAGTCTGCAATTCACTTCGGGATTACTCTGTGTTTACATCCCAGCCGCTGAACTCGGCTCTGCTGACCAGCTTCGAAGTGGCTGAGTTTCTAGTCAATCATCCTGGCAGCTTGATTAGCTTTAGCCCAGTAGTGGGATGACCGGGTCAAGACCCCGGCACCCAGCTAGAAGTGATCGGTTTCCACCGAGTTGCACGTAGGTGTTTGTTTGTTATCACGTGGCTGTATACCCTGTACCTGCCTTGCTAGGTAGTCACACCCACGGGTGGTGTGCTGGACTTCGGGTTTAGGCTTAGTTATTATGGGCTCTGACTAGCCCCTAGCCTGACCCTGCTTCCGTCTCGTGTCCGTGACATCCTAGCACTGTACTGTACAGTAGTACAGTACAGTAGTACAGTCATCGTTTCACTGTCTGGGTTTCCGAGAGCATAAAGCTTCGGCCAGACACAAGTTATATGATTATCAGTTTGTCTCCTAGCAAGCTTAGCCGGACAGCGTATCTGTCTTCCTCGCAAAGCATACACTGAATCAACTGCTGCTATATCAACCAGTGATGTATTCAAATCTATAAATGTTGAATTAGCAGATTTTGGCCCTTGTAATTCTAAATTTGTCTTGGAACCTAATTGTGCATTAATTATAATGTTATTGCATTCTATATCACTACATCCTATTATATCACCTTTCATATTGATACTAAAAAATTTAGGTACAGCTGAATCAGGTTTCGTTTGAAAATTTATAAAATATATCGTTGAAACACTCGATAAATCTACACCTGAGGTATTTAAACTTATGAAACTATTACCTGATGTTTTATTTCCAAATAAATCAAGATTTGTGGTATTATCTGGTGCGACCAGTTCTGTTTTTCCATTGATTTTTACAGCACCATTTACCTGTAAATTATTATTAACAGTGACAATTGTTCCAGATTTTGCCGAAACATTGTCGACTTGCAAATTAATACATTCACAACCAGTAAAATCACCCGCTGCAGCCTGTATACCTCCACTAAACATCTCGATAGTGTTTTCAACAACCAATTTGTCGTTGATTGTTACAGTTTCAGCTATCAGTTCATTCTTTACAATTACGTTTCCATTTGTTCTTTCAATATTATTATTTCCAGCATTTGTCCATTTACTTGAACCACCGGTAGGAGCATTTCCATTAACCGTATCACATTGTATATTTTTACAAACAATATCATTTCCAAAAGAAGACATCTGATATATATATATATATTAAATCACAATTTAAAATCAGGTTTAATCCAAACCAATAATCCTGAACCCGAGGTTGTTATAACTTTACTTTCCATACATACGCCAATAATTCCAACATTATTTGTAGTAATTTGTGAAGAATTGACTGAACCTCCCGCGGCACAAGCCAACATTTGACCTTTGACATAACTTCCATCAATAGCTTTGCAAGTTGTGAATCCTTTTGTACAAACAAAACAAGAATTTCCTGTGTTTGAATTTTGAACACAGACACCAATAGGCATACAATTTTGATTTGATTGACTTGCCGACGCTGAATATATTTTTACACCATTTACATCAGAAAAATCATCAGAAAATTGAACAATATCTCCAGCATTTATACTATTTCCGGTGTTATTTACAAAAGTAAATACATCACCGGTATGAGGAACCGGACTTGTTGGTAATGAGGCCGTGTATGCATTTGTCAAAGTTGTCAATGGAATTCCTAAACTTGTAATAGAAGCCGTAGCTGATGTATAACTAAAGTTCAAACTATTTGTGAGTATTGCACTTGTAGCATCCAAATCTCCGGTCAAATTAATGTTAGAACCGCTGTTCCCAACAGCCAATACTTGACTTAACGAACCGATACTTCCAGAATTTATAGCACCAGATTTTATTTCGCCTGAAACTGAATCATAATATAATTGTAAGTTTTCTAATGTAACATCTGGACTTGGTCTTATAGGTTTCACCGTAAATGAACTAGGATTTACAGAATTTAATTCAACACCGGTTGCATTCATACAAATCGTATTATTGACGGACGAAGTTCCTCCTGTATTTTTATTAGCATATGAACCTAATGAAACTGAATTTAGACCACTGAAAACTTCGCCTGCAAATCTTCCTACAGAAACAGATTCTACACCGGCGTTTGATTGTCCGGAATCATCTCCTAAATTTACCGAATAATTTCCAGCTTGGTCATATCCACTACCTGAACCTAAAGCCAAAACATCAATTCCACAACCAAATGAACCTGCATTTCTGCCTATCAATATTGCTCGTTGTGCATTTATATATCCATCATCATTTGTTGTTTCGCCAATACGAATTTTACCATCTTGAGTACCACCTCTTATCCTAATTAAAGCACCATCAATTTCATCTTGATTTATTGTAAATTTTCCAGTTCCGGTAAAAGAAATATCATTCGTTGTAGTTGTTGACCCTCGTATGGTTACATCTTGTAATGTTGATGTATCAGGTTGCACGGGTAAATTAATTAATTGACTTCCGTCACCGATAAAAGAATTTGCTGTAATGTTAGTCGTTGTGATAGGAGAAATGTCACAAACATTTTGAAGAGATTGATTTTCGGCAGGATACGGTAAATTTTGAAGCAAAGAACCGTCACCAATAAATTTTCCAGAATTCAAAGTGATATCACCGGTGTTTAAAATTAAAGGTCCATCATTTAAAAGTACACCTGCTCCAAGTGGTTCTACATTCAATGTGGTTTGCATAAAGGACCATTCATTGATACCATTGTTTCCTATTTTCCAAGGCATGGAATCGGTTGGAACAAGCAGTATCGATAGTTTTTTATTATTCCAAATTTTCAATTGATTAATAGTAATATCCTAAATAGTCCTATCAATAAATTGTGATAAAAGAAGTCAGCTATCGATTGATTGTGATTTTTACATTATATTATCAATTGATTGCAATTCTAGCAAATGCACATCAATTGATAGTGATTCCTACCGAGGCAATATCAATTGATATGATACCCCAAATTTTCTACCGAGGCTATATCAACCAAGGCTCGGTATCGTGATTTTTTGAACTTATCAAATAACGATGAATAAGTCAAATTTTATAATCGAACGATAACGATAATTTTTCGAACCTATCGACTGAGAACGATAACGATACCTATCGATACCATTCATGATAACCAATTGTGCCCTAATGGGTATCAGATTTTGGGTTTTACCAATCCTATCACAACAAACAATATATCATTGTGTTCGTCTATGAATGAGCTGTATGTATGCAAAGTTTCGGCCGGAGAGACCTCGTGCAGCAGCAGCTTGTGTTTCAAGGAGTTCTTGCTCTTCCTTGAACCGCTGCCGGAATTCGCTGATCAAGGTCTCGAGGCCGGCTAGATTTTCTACCGGCTCCCAAGTGTCGTGTTTCGCATCTGGAAAGTTCTCCCAGCCAACAAGCCATTGCGCGTTGCCTTTTGCCACCCGCTCTGCCTTAATCTCTCGCACGCTGTAAACGATATCAAGGTATGGCTTACGCGAGGTCGACTTTACACAAAACTTCCGATTTTCTAGATCGTGAGATAAATGCGATTGAAGTTTGCTCTTAAGTATGGTTAAGTATGGGAGGTAACCGAGCGGTATCGGCCATAACTTTTCAATGCCTGGGTCAATTGTATACTCAGAGCGCGCAATATGTTTAGATTGGTTTAAGCGACATGTTTATCGAATAAAAATATTTTCCGAAGTTTTGTGTAAAGTCGACCTCGCGTAAGCCATACCTTGATATCATCACTGCCAGCAGGGTCGAAAGGGGTTTGCTGCGTCCGTTTGATAGGGCCTTTCCCTTGGGCGACGAGTTTCACATGGTTAGGCTTACTTCCACGTCCACGTTTACCCATCTTGATTCACACAGGCAGTCGATAGTTCGTCAATAGTCGTGACACTCCGTCACACTGTAAATTGAGGTCCTCGCGGCCAAAAAAAATGATTTTGGAATGCCACCAAATCGAGTCGAGAGCCTCCAACACGCCCCCTCCAATCTGAGGATGGGTGGCATTTGCATGTTTATTGGTTCATCTCAAACACACTTCAGCGAACCCAAATTAGAGACGAATGAAAAGCCTAGAATTCAAGAATGAAGGATCGGTTAGGGAGTTATATACTGCATATCGATATGTGATTGCGTGTCACGCGCAAATATCAATCGATTCTGATATGTCCCACGGTCACGATCAATTGATTGTGATAATGCAAATCGAGAATCGATCGATGGTGATAATTCGGATTAGGCATCAATCGATTGTAATTCTCGGAGGTGGGTATCAATTGATTGTAATATTTTGATTGTGTATCAAATAGGCATCAATTGATTCTGATATTCTGATATATCGATGGTATCAGAATATCAAACAATCGATTCCATGCCTTGCTATTTTCAATCTTGTTTGAGGAACAGGGTCTAAAGATTTAATTTCAAAAGAACTATCAAGTTCATCCAAACCTATAGAGAATTTTGATTTACTTGCAGGATTGTTCAAAATGAAATCATAAAAATTGATATTATTAACCAAATTTAAATCACCATCAGTTTGTAATTTCATGAATTCTCTTTGATTATTTACATCAGAATTATCAATAAAATCAATATCATTTTGATATAAAAAATCTGAAGCCATATGAATTGTTTGACAAGGGTTTGAATTATCACCTATTTGATTTACATTTATTTGATTAATTGTTAAAGGGTCAGGAACATTTGTAGATGGAGTTTGTTTACCATTAAATGTACTTGCAACTACATTATTTCCAAATGAAGACATTATATATCATAACACAAGTTTTAAATTTACGGTTGAGCTAGTTTCATATATACAATTCCAAATTTATCAGCTGGATTCGTTTTGAATACATATAATCCATTTACTTGTGTAATAGTTTCAACCGGAGGAACATTAGTTGTTTCTACGATAGGCAAACCTTCAAATCTAACTTTCATTTTATTTTCTTTTGCAGCCATATTCAAACTTGTAACACCCGGGTCACCACTTTGACTTCCATCAATATCCATTATGATATTTGCTCCAACCATTTGAAAAGTTGTTCTTGTTGTTTTATCTTTAGCACCAATAAACACACCGTCATTAACTTTGATATTCTTATCTAAAACAAAATCATTTCCGAATGAAGACATTATATACTATATCCTATAATTTAATTTTATTTCACAAAGAATGTCGGAGCCAAAGGTGCCAGTTTATTGTTTAATGGATGAATATTGGGAAATGAAAACATAGCATTTTGTTTTGTAATTTTATCACCGTGTCCTAATGTATACGATTTGAAACCTGACATAGGGTCCACATTAGAAACTCTTGCCGGTGGTCGCAAATCTTGTATTGTTTTACATGGAACAATCATCATCGAAGAACTTCGAAAGCCTGAAGTTAACATCATATTTGGTAATTTAACATCGACTTTTCCTAATGGTTTATTTCCTAAGTTTGAAGCAAAAATTTGTCCCGCTTGTTCAGCCATAATTATATATAATTACAATTAAATTAGTTTTTATACAACCACTTCAATCATTCTTCCCATACCAATACGAATGATACTTGTACATTGTGCAATAATAAATGTTTCGTTATTCGTCAAAGGTGTTTGAAGTGGGTCTGCGGTCGATGATTTTTGAGTTTGAAGAAAGAATGAAGAATTCAAACCCCGGGTATCTATTCCACTACAATTACGAGGTCCCATACCTGGCATAGGCATATTTAATCGAAGCATAGCAGTCCAATAAGAATTGTACCAATTTTCTAAAGAATTAACTTTACAACCTGAATCGTCAGAATAATTATCAGCTTTACCAATAGTGACCAAGTTAAAAGCATCGAGAGCTGTGGCACGATAATTAGGATAATAAATTGAGTTGACATTGTATTGCCAAGATTGAATGTCTCCGGAATAAAATCTAAAATAACTTGGAACGAAAGTAGCACCTATTTTATTATCAATTTTATGCAAACCTTCATTAACAGAACTGTAATTCGAAGGCCTTTGAACAGCGTATAACATATCCAAAGATTGTGCCGACAAAGAGAATCGATTCGATTTAGTCATTTCCGTTTGAGTATCTTGAAAGGTAAAATAATTAGTGAAAGGCATCTCAATATAAGAATCTTCTTTTAGTTTTCTTTCGACAGCACTATCGTAAACACCATTTGAAAATGTAATTGTTTCAATTGTAAAATGCAAATCAGTCAATTTCCATGTCGCTTTTGCAGCAAGTTCGGCAGCCGCGGTTCCATTAAATCCATTTCCGGCCCCCAATGATTTTTGATATGCACCCAACACCTCCGGTCCATGCATGAAGAAACGAATTTGAATGCTAGGAAGTAACGCAGTATCCAGGTAGTCAGGTGAAGATTCCCCTATAAATTGTAGGAAATTATTCAAAATATATGGTCTTTCTTCTTGATAATAATTATCGGTATTAACATTTATTTCTTGATTTTTCAAAACTCTTTGATAAGATACTTCTTTATTCAACGTTGTTTTAAGATTGTCCAAAACCGCTGATACCGTTGAATATTGACTCATGCCACTCGAAATAGCTATTCCACCGCTGTATATTTCTACACGAGAAATCAATTTTTCGATTCCATTTGGCAAAGTTGTGATAACTGAATCAGCTTGGGTTGCGGCGTCCGTACAAGCTATGGCAGGATTGTTAGCACGACCTTTACAATGCATACTTAAACTTTTTAGATTACACAAAACATTAACTGGAAGATTCAAAGTTATAACACCGTAAGGATTTACTTCGGTCAAGTTTGTCGTTTCAAGACGAAAATATTGAGTACTATATCCACTTAGTTTTTGAAGTCCAAATGCAAGACTATACGGTAAAGACATTTTTTCTATAATATATATAATATAATTTTAATTCACATATTCTTTTAATTTCAAAGATAATGCATAATTTATGGACTGTTCAATTCCATTTTGGGAAACGGCGGTAGGAAGTAATCTTGCTTTTTTGTCCGTAAGTGTGATACGAAGAAATGTAAATTGTGATGCTTGAATGTCTACTGCAAAATTTTCATCGTAATCTAAATAAGTAATAAATTGTTTAGTTAAATCTGAAGGTAGCAAAATTTTCCCTAAAATATCACCGGAAATAATAACATTTTCTTTTGAATTATTGGAAAGGTTAGTGCTTTCTAAATTGTTTGTTGGCAACGATGAAATTCTAAGATAAATAGCGTCATTTGTTTGCAAATTACCGGGAAATTTGGAAATAAATACTTCATTTACGGTTTCGATGTCAAACAAATCTTTAATCTGTGAAAAATCTGCTAAACCGGCAACTGATTTATTTGTTTGTCCGCCTAAGACTTGGTCTACATCATTGTATTTACCGGGAGAATTAAAAATATTGTTTAATGCATTACCTAAATTACTCCCTGGCACTGCTTGAAAATCACCGGTTATCGAAAATGCAACAAATTTGATATTCGGAGCAGGTTTACTAAGTGTAATAGTGAAATGTCCAGAAATTCCATCGTAAGTAACATCAACTCTATCTGCAGGCCTTGCAAACCCAAAGTTGGCGACAAGAACATCTAAAATAATCGTTTCTAAAACAGTTTTAATATCATCTAAATCTGTATAATTTCCATCAGGTATTCGACATTCATACAAATCATCAGAAGTTGTATCAGCTATATAGAAAATTCCGTTATATTCATTGATGGTATACCAAGTCTTTGCAGCCGAAAAACTGTTTACAATTATCTTCAATTTGTTTGTATTTTTATAGTTTGTTAATTGTGTTGGTATATTGATATTGATAATTCTGGAATCACCAAACGATGAAAGGTCTTCACTTGATAAATAAAGTGTACGTTCAGATATTACACTCATGACTATCTCTATTTATAATATCAATATAGTTTTTATTCATTTCAATATCTTCCTTTGAATCTCTATTCAATGGTAAAGGTAAATCAATGTTTCCATTATACATATCGTCATATAGTTTTGGTCTTTTGATATAATCATCAACAATCAATTCAATATGAAATGTGGATAAATCAGGGTACAAAATCTGAGCATTTTTGATTAAGTGTTCACGTTCCATAATTTACCAAAAGATTATTATTTTCATCTTTAATCATATTTTCATTGATGGATGTATACTTATTTGATTGTGATTTATCTATACTTCTATCAAATGATGTCATTCTTTGAGGACCTTTGTTTGATATATAATCAGCCAATAATCTTGCTTCTAAGGGTGCGTCGTCATGCAAGTAATTTTTGCCGATATCGAAATTTACTCCTAACAGTCCTAATGGATTTAAATATTCTGAAATTCGATTGTTAAATTCATCACTTCCAACATTTTTTGATGAAAGATTTCTTGCGTCATTCAAAGCATTTCCGAACATCAACACATCGAGTCCGGTCCCTATAGTATTGAATGTAGATTTCAATAAATTTACCTTATTAACTTTGTTATTCTTTGGCATTTGAAAGAATTGTTTGAGATTATGCGGCGAAGTGATATATTGATACGGTGCTTTCAATAAATCATAAGGGTTCTTGTTTTCGAAGTAATGAAACAACTTTCTATTTGAATTTGATGGTATTTTCAAAGCTCCCGCAGTGGCCCAATCAGTTACAACTCGATGAATATTTTGCGGTGCATTTCCATTGACTTTAGGAGTATGTATATGTGATAGAAATGGATTGAAGGTCGTTGATTGAACATTGAATTTCTCACCGACATGAATGGATTTCGCACCGCCCAAAGATGTCCCTAACAATTCAATGTCATGATTAGGATACTTTTTCAATGTGTCTAAATATACCTTTTCAGCTCTTAAAAATGAATCTCGTGTTTCATGTTTACCTTTAATCACCGAAAATATGTCCGCTTTATCTTCATTTAAGTAGGATGGATTTGACGACGCACCGTGATATGCAATATGTGCTGGACTTCGGGTTTAGGCTTAGTTATTATGGGCTCTGACTAGCCCCTAGCCTGACCCTGCTTCCGTCTCGTGTCCGTGACATCCTAGCACTGTACTGTACAGTAGTACAGTACAGTAGTACAGTCATCGTTTCACTGTCTGGGTTTCCGAAAGCATAAAGCTTCGGCCAGACACAAGTTAGAGGATTATCAGTTTGTTTCCTAGCGAGCTTAGCCGGACAGCGTATCTGTCTTCCTCGCAGGTTATAGGCCGCACCGGCTTTCCGGTGATTCTGATGATGGCACAGCGCCTTGCTGTTGCCATGTTCGGCTAAGTAGGACGTAGGAGGGGTTGAGCGCCCACTTGGGCGGTGGTGTATCATTCTCGCGGTATGGCCTTTTGACAAGGCAGTGATGGCGGCACACGTTGTGCTCGCCTTCGCTGCGCAGGAGATCGGTTTGTGACGGATTGTTTTTATTTTACGGCAGTATCGTCGCAGCGAGAGTTGATTTGCATCGTGCGCCACTGGCCCTGGCGAGGACGCTCCACACGTTGTGCATTTTGGCCGCTCTCATTTTCCGCTCACGACCTGTGAATCTCGATCTGTTGTGCTGAGGCTTCTACGGGTTATCTGGCCGCCGTGAAAATTTTGTACCACCACCCTTGCTTAGCTCAACCTTCCGCTGTCTCTCTATCATGGTTACCACAGCAAATAGAATGACGCGGTCACGCGTCCGTAGATTAGAGACGATTTTTGATGATGTGGGTGCGCAGCACGCTGCGACACCACACACCCCGCAGCTGCCAGCTCCGTCCACCGCAGCTGCGAGGGAGCTCCTCGACAAATGTCAACAGCTTGCTCGCGACAATTTCGACAGGAAGGTTGCCAAAACCGTTGCCACTAAGATCCTTGGGGACAAGTCGGAGCGCTTTGCGGGAACAGAGGCAGACGCTGTGGACATTTTTTCACAATTGATGCATGAGCTCCGCACGCAGTTTGTGCTCCAGTCATCGGCGCTTGCTCCCCTGTTTGACTTGACTGACATGGCAGTTGAGGCTAGGCATGAGGCAAATGAGTTGTTGCTCTCGGCTCTGACATTTCTGGCTCGCCCTGGCTCGCCTGCTCGTGACTGGCTTGAGGCCTCTGGGTCCGACGTTCCTGGAGATGGCAAACGCGCTGCCCTTGAGGTAGTGCGCATGCTCCAGGAACGCTCGGAACCCTTTGACTCTTTTGAGTTGCTGCTGGCGGTCCGCATTCCCAGCAGCAAAGATCCTGACCGTGGCATCCGCGAGTTCAATGGCCTGTTGAGGGACGTTCAGCGTTCTCACAACTTGCCAGAGGACGCGGTGAAGCGGCAGTTTCTGAAGGCTCTCGGCGATTCGTGGCTATACCGTGATTTGGCTAACTCTCTGGCTCGAGCTGACCAGCGGCAGGGCGTGTCTCTCCTGACTATTCAGGCTCGTGTGCGGGAGCAGTTCCGCCACGGCCTGAAAGTCTCTAACGCCCCTGTCTCTGCTCTGTCATTCGGCGATGGCGCGTCTGACCTGACTGCGGCGTTGTCCAGTCTGCAGAAGCAGCTGGAGCGCATGCAACAGGACATTCGTGACCTGAAGCGGCAGAAGCGGGAAGGGCCTCCGCCTGCGGGCAAGCACCTTACTCGCTCTGCTGCCAAGCTTCATCGTGCTGGTGTTAAACCGCTTGGCACCGCTCCTCCTGTCTCCTTTGACAAGAAGAGTGGTGCCTTCGTGCCCCACTGCAAGAATGCGGTGTGTGCACAAAGTGGTTTAAAGCACTGGCATGCTGAATGCCCCAACGGCGGTCTTCACTCTGCCCACTATTGTAGTGCGGTTGGAGACTACGAGACTGACTGCTTGGCTGTTCGTTTCCAGCGTTTCTATGACGCGGGGGATGAGCACGCCTTCGAGTCGCTCTGCACGATGGAGGGCCGCCCGGAGGTGTGCGAGCTGTCGGCGCATTCTTTTGTGACGGCTGAGCCCACGTCTCTGCGGCACTTTCAGGATGCGGCGGCTTCCGCTCAGGATGCGGCGGCTGACGATGACGTCGTGGCTCACTTTCCTCTAGCCACATTCCACTCGGATGCACGGGGTTCGATTCCGCCACCGCCTGCGGTTCGGGATCCCTCTGCACTCGTGGCTGGTGGTGTGCCTACGGCTCATGACCCACCAGTGACTGTCCCTGGCTCTCTCGGCTTGCCTGGTTCTGTCCCATCGCTCTGGCTTGGCGACTCTGCACCGGCTCTGCTGTTTGCTGGCATGACGATTGAGGCTTCTGACATTGGCTCTGAAGTCTCTGACAACGACCAAGGCTCTGACAATGACTCTGACGGCGGGCAGCAAGTGGCTTTTGACTCCTTCGGCACTCTTGAGCATGACTCTGGCAGGGGGGCATCGCCACTAGCAGCTCCGATGTGCCGTCCACGGGCGCCGCCGAGTTTTCTCCGGTGTGCGTTAATGTCCTCGATGCTCTGTTGTTCTCTACTGGCCAGTGCTACGGCATCTCTGGTTGCCGTGGGCGGTGGTGACAGGGGCCTGGTTGAGCCCGGAGTCACCGTCCATCGGTCTACTGGAGGTCTCTTTGCTTCGGATCCGCCACTTGGCTCTCTGGACATCCGTGATTGGCCGCCAGACGATCGAGTTCTTTTATCTCTTTCTTCAATGTTCAAACCGCCATGGGGATCTGCTTGTATGGGTTCTTCCGTTGATTTACTTTCTGCTGTGGAACCGCCTTGCCCACTTGGGCCTGGTGGTGCTCAATTTCAAAAAGACAGTCTGCAATTCACTTCGGGTTTACTCTGTGTTTACATCCCGACCGCTGAACTCAGCTCTGCTGACCAGCTTCAAAGTGGCTGAGTTTCTAGTCAATCATCCTGGCAGCTTGATTAGCTTTAGCCCAGTAGTGGGATGACCGGGTCAAGACCCCGGCACCCAGCTAGAAGTGATCGGTTTCCACCGAGTTGCACGTAGGTGTTTGTTTTTTTATCACGTGGCTGTATACCCTGTACCTGCCTTGCTAGGTAGTCACACCCACGGGTGGTGTGCTGGACTTCGGGTTTAGGCTTAGTTATTATGGGCTCTGACTAGCCCCTAGCCTGACCCTGCTTCCGTCTCGTGTCCGTGACATCCTAGCACTGTACTGTACAGTAGTACAGTACAGCAGTACAGTCATCGTTTCACTGTCTGGGTTTCCGAAAGCATAAAGCTTCGGCCAGACACAAGTTAGAGGATTATCAGTTTGTCTCCTAGCAAGCTTAGCCGGACAGCGTATCTGTCTTCCTCGCAATATGTATTTGATTATTACCATTATTGAGTATTACGGCGTCATAATTTGAAAGCTCCGGGTCGATATTGAATCGATTGTTGAGAATATCTTTATTCAATTGTCTTTGAGCGGTCACATAGGTGTTATGTTCATAACCGCCCGGAAATAATAAATCAGATTGATAATTTCTTGAACCGAGATAAGAAGATATTCCAACATGGAGAGCCTTTTCCCTAAGACTATTGGAAAATGATTGTTGAATTTGTGACGGTTGTAAGTCACCTAATTGTTTGAACAAGCTATTCATTTGAACTCTATATCGTTTCTTTTCACTTTCATTTGACTCATACCTTTTATTCAAATCTGAAACTGAATAAATATTATTGTTATTTTGAAAATTAAGTATCTTGTTCGATGAATTTAACACTTTATTGTTGCAGAAATTATTCAATGGTGAGCACAAAGACCCTTGCATACTAATATAATAACATAGACTATATAAATGACTTGTAAGTATTCAATATCTCAATACACTAAAGATAAAGCAAACAAATAGAATGTATATGTCAAGATATCAACAAATAAAGATAAGAAGATTGATGTGTTTGATAAGAAAACTGATGGAAAATTAGCAAGTGTCGGTTCGTGCGGTATGATGGATTATCCATCTTATATTAAGTTAAAAGGTATCAAGTATGCGAACCAAAGGAGGAAGTTGTACAAATTGAGACATAATAAATACAGAAATGAAAAAGGGACAAATAGTTATTTTGCTGACAAATTGTTGTGGTGATAATGCGACAAATAAATACAAGTATTTTGTAATTCGTCATAAGCAAATGATGAATAAATGTTTGATAATACTTGACGACCCTTCGAAAAGCATGATGATTGTTCGATGTTCGTTACCACCCGATTTATGTTTCAAGAACCATTCAATAATAGTCGATAATGTTCATTGATTAATCTATAATATCCAAAGACTAGTCAATAATATTTGCTAACTTGATGATAACAATCAATTGCTACTTGATAATAACCGATGACTACTCGATAATATTTGATGACTATCGAGAATTCCCGATTACCACTTGTTCATATTCGATGACTACTCGATAATATCCAATCACTACTCGACAATATAAGATAACTACTCCACAATATTCAATGATTACTCATTAACGATATATACCTACTCGACAATGTTCAAAAACTACTCGATAATATTAAATATTTGATGGCGACTCGATGATGTTTGATGACTACTTGAAAGTATTCCAAAACTACTCGATAATATTCCAAAACTACTCGACAATATCCGATGACTTCTCGATAATATTCCATGACGACTCGATAATATTTGATGCGTGCTCGATACCATTCGATGACTAATCGATAACATTTAATGACTGTTCGATAATATTTGATGACTTTTCAATAATATTCGATGATTGTTCGATAATATTCGATGACTTCTCAATAATATTCGATGATTGTTCGATAATATTTGATGACTACTCGATAACATTCAATGGCTGCTCGATAATATTCGATAGCTACTCGATGATATTTGATGACTACTCGATAATATTCAATGACTACTCGATAATATTCGATGACTACTCGATAACATCCGATGCTTACTCGATGGTATTCGATTGACCACTCGATAATATTTGATGACAATTCGATAATATTCGATGGTAACTCGATGACATTCGATGACTACTCGGTGATATTCGGACGCCACCCAAAACTGAAATGACACCGACCAAAATTTCCATTTACGCCACAAAGAATTTTTGGGACGCCACCCGAAACAATACGACACAGACCAAAACTTCCATCGACGCCACTAAAACTTTTCGGACGCCACCCAAAACCAAAATGACACAGACCAGAACTTTTGTTACGCCACCCCGAAATCCAAGGGACGCCACGAAAAACGGGACGACACAGACGAAAACTGTCATCGACGCCACGGAAACTTTTTGGGACGCCACGAAAAAAGGGACGACACAAACCGAAAATGACAATATGATGGTATGACATTATGACAGTAGCCTGTCGTCCCCGACCAGAGTACTAATCCTTTAACTGCGATTTTCTCAATGTTGACCGCAAAAAAAGTCCCGATATCTTGTTTTGCTATGTTCAAGCACGAAAATAATCGATTTTAGAAGAATTTTTTTCATGGGGGCCATCGATATAAAATTTCGCAACTTTTAATTTTTTTATAAAAAAATCTTTTTTTTCCTGTCATACGTCATATGTCATCTGTCATCCGTCATAGGTCATGTGTCATCTGTCATCTGTCATTTGTCAAATATATGTCGTTCGCTGTCTACTCTACTCCGTTAGATGAAATGCACATTTTGAAATCTTACGGGTTGGAAATATTTATTACGTTATAATGTAGACGCATTATGTTATAATGTAGACGCATTATGTTATATTGTAGACATCTATGTCATCACCGTAGACACCTATGTCATTCCAGTAGACACCTATGTCATTTCAGTAGACACCAATGTCATTGCTGGAGTTGACATTCAGTCCGAGCCCAGTCATCAGAGTTGTCATCACCGACCCGTCATGACCGCTGTCATCACCGATTCGACCTGACCGCTGTCATCACCGATACGGCTCGACACCTCTGACTACCTCACTGACCTGATTGTCATCTCCTCTGATCGAGTTCGGTTGTCACATGAGACAGAGCACACACTAGCTCATTTCGCATCACACTCAGCATACTAGAACTATATATGATATCTTCTGTATGTTGAGAGGGATTCTGAGTGCGAAACCCTGAGCGTTGCAGTGCTTCCTGTTTGACCTGTCTTGACTGACTGGGTCTTCTCGCAGGTTTGGCCCCACCACCGGCCTAAGGCTAGGAGCCGATTATGGTCGGCTAAACGCTTAGGAAGCGCCAAGAGGGCGCGCCATCAAGGGATCATGGAAGTAAAGTAGGCAAGTAGTGGTGAGTGAGAGGAATCGTACGTTCCGTTTCAGCGTTTAAATTAGTTAGGAAAATCCTGGGACGGCCTGATCAACCGTAGGGACCCTGACAATCTCGCGCGAGTACTTTTAAAATCGCGGGACTGAACGAAGAGCTCCTCCACGCCATCACCACTAACTGCTAACTGTGTTGTTTTGCATCACAGGCTTTCTTCCCCCTTCCCTTTTTGGCACCCTCTTGGTGCTCCTGTTGTGAAATTTGATTGCTTGCTTGCTTATTATCCTGCTAGGGATTGCTAGTGTTGTCTTGCTTGTAGTTCTTTCTTTTAGATTTCGAGATGTCCTCTACTCCGTTCGCCACACCGCCAGTTCTGCCGCGACGCTTGCTGACGCACCCCCCAGGGGCGAGAAAACGGCAACTTAAATTTGGAGCTCTGAACGGCACACCAACTCCAGCGGATGCTCCGGACACGTCAGATCTTTCAGTGTGCAACAACCTCGCATGGGAGTTGTTGCGCAAACCCGCGGAGTTTGACGCTTTACTCAGCGTCATCAAAGGGAAGTGCGTCGAGCCTGGAGAGTCTGCGAAGACATGGAAGTTCACTAGCAGCGAGAAGAATTCTCGTTTGCTTTTGGACATCCTTGTCGAGCAACTCGATTCCAGACTCACGCTCGTTCACCCTAAGATGGCGTTGATGTTCGATTTGCAAAACCACGGTCTGGAGGTTCCGAAAAAGGCGAACCTCCTGCTGTTGGAATTGCTCCAGTCACTTTGCGCAGGAGACGCCTTGCGTGTCCTGCGCAAGGCTGACAGACTCTTCCCAGGGGATGGGAAGATCGCGCTTGTTCATCTCGTGAGGCACGTTGTGCCTGATCACGAGGAGTTCAGCGCTGCGGACTTCCTATTCGCTGGTGACAGAGTTGACTTGAGAGCTGGCCAGGACCCAGCGGATTACATCGACGTGTTCCAGACTTCTCTGGACACCGTTGAGTCCGACTTGGGTCCTGGGTGCACCGTGACCATCTCCGAGAAGGCACGGATCGCATTGTTTCTCCGTAGGATCTGTCCCGTCTTTTATAAGGCGGTGCATGATGCCTACACAGAGGAGAAGCTCGACGCTGACTCCTCGCTTTCCTTGCTGACCTGCTTCCGTGAGACACGGGCAGTGCACAGGAACGCGGGGACGAAACTCAAGTCCCCACTAACAGCCGCTTTCTACAATGATGCAGGTTCGCATCACGGCGGAAGCCGTGGTGCACATGGCCGCAGGGGAGTCACTGACCGCACCCCTTCCCGTCAGTACATTCCGCCTCGTCGCACTAACCCTTTTAAGGGATTTGGCTCTGGTTACCGTGCAGGAGTCTTTCCCCGTAAGGGTGGTAAGACGGGCGGTAAGGGGAAGCAGAAAACCGGCAAAGGCAAGGGCAAGGGCAAGTCTCGTGTCGTCTTTGATCGGCAGACCCAGCAGTTCCGAGGGGAATGCTGGACCTGTGGGTCAAAGGGACACAGGGCTGCCGACTGCCCGAAGCTGATGTCGGCTCATGCTTTCCATCTCGACCCGAAGCTGCTTGCGGAGCATGCTCGGACGGAGATTCTAGCCGCCCAGTTTCAGACTGCCTACGAGGAGTCTGAACAGGCACTAGAGTCTTTCTGTCTGCTGCACGGCACCCCAGCAGTTATCGGGTACCAGGAGGACTCGTGCTCTGACAGTGAGAGTGAGGAGAGTTCTCACTCCGCTAGTCAGGAGCACGGGAACTCCGATGAGTCTGACGACGATGGGGACTGGGACGGCCTCTCCGAGGCTCAACAACAGGAGTGGGACCGTCTTCAGGAACATGCGGAGGCCAAATTCCAAAAGTTCTGTGCACAGTCCGAGAAGGTCTCGCTGTCACTCGGAAGAGTGCACTTCGGGATGTTCCGGACCGGCACAGAACAGAAGGCTTGTGACCCCTTTCCCACTCCCCCCTACTTGCTGCCTGACATCCCTGCTTCTGCACCTGTCCCTGCACAGCATGATGCACCTCTCGAGGTGTCACAGCACTCACCACAGTCCACGGCTGCGGTGGTGCTCGCCTGTTGCAGAGAGTATCACTCCGGACAGACACAGCAGACACCGCACGGGTCAGCTCTTGTGGATCATGCTCCGCAGGACCGAGCAGACTCGTCGGTGGTGTCTGCTAGGCTGTTTGCAGCACAGTGTGAGTCACTACCCTCGCCCGTCCACCACACGCACACCGTCCCTGCACTCACAGAGACTTGTTCTCTGTTTGCAGGAATGACGGTGGTGCAGGGTGACAGTGAGGACAGTGACATGTACACGGCACCGGCACCCACCGAGCACTCTTCCCCACACCACACTCACAGTGCATCTTTGTTGAGGGAGGGGTCACGGAGCAGTGCGGTGCCCCCGCCTGCTTCCCCCCTGTCTGCTCCAGGGAAATCCCTGGAGCAGGTTCACTGGGAGCGGGTGTGGGAGGAGGACTACAGGTCCCCTACCGTTTGCCACGGTAACCTTTTGACATCAAAGAGTTCACTAGGAGCTAGGGGTGTAGCCCCTCTGGTGACGCCCCCGCCACCTGGCCCTCCTGACTTGTTGCTGTCTGATGCAGGCTCTGCCGTGTCAGTGTCCCCACCAGCCAGTGAGCACCGGGTGCACACTGGGGGCACTGCCACGGCCCCAAACTTTAACTCAATCAATCTTGGAGGTCGCCCTACAGAAGGGAGTCTCTTCCCCTCTTTCCTTCAGCAGTGTCCTCCTGTCCCCGCTCCGGTCCATGAGTCCCTTGACCTGACTGATGACACGCACATGTCTGACACACAGGCACCACCTCCACCGCCACGGCGTGTCGGTAGAGGTGGTGTCTCTATCTTCCGGTGTGCATTCATGTCCTTTGCCTTGTTCACTTGCTTCCTGGCAAGTGCTTCGGCGGAGGCCCTCTCAGCCGCAGCACCTGTTCAGGGAGTGTGGTACGGATTGACATTGTGTCAACCGGGGGGGGAGATGGGAGGTGGGAAAAGCAGTACTGCAGTCAGTCAGTACAGTCAATCAGTCCAGTCAGTCCAGTCAGTTTGGTCTGGGGATGGTGGTTTATCAGATGGTGGCTTACCTGATGGTGGCATTGGTATCACTCCTGATTGGTCTGCCACCCGGCAGTGTTCCTCTGGTGATGGTTCTGGGTATTCCTCTGGTGATGGTTCTGGGTATTCATCTGGTGATGGTTCTGGATATTCCTCTGGTTCCGACTGGTATTGGCAGTATGACTCTGGTCAGCACCGCCACTATGGTTCTCCTCGTGGCTCCGACGGTTCCCCACCAGACAGCTCAGCCCAGATCTGTCTCCTTCAGGCGCTTGAGAAGCGGCGCCAGAGGTACAGAGCAGTATCAGCTCTGCTCCTGACAGCCTTCCTTGGCATAGTCCTGACATGTCTCTACCAGAGTGTCTATGAGGAGTTCCTCGTCGAGGCTCACTTTGAGGCTGGTCACCACCTGTCACCGATCTCCGCTGTCTGCAGCCCTGTGACTCAGACCCCGCTCTACGGCGCCATGCAGTATGTTGGCGACACAGCCCTGGAGATGTGTACCTGGTTTGGACTATTCTGTGCACCCCCTTCAGTCATCTTCTCCCAGGACCCCATGATACATCTTTACTCTATCACCGGCTCTGACACTGATGGCATTGTCTGTGACTCCGGTGCGACCGGCAATATCACCGGGTCCAGACACAGGATCACTGACCTTGATACCAGCAGGACCATATCCTTCAGTACAGTCATGACTGGACCCGCTTCACGGACTGACGGCACCGGCACACTGAGACTGATCGGCAGAGACATACTGACTGGTGACATTGATGAGTATAGCATTCCTGGCTGCCATTTCAAACACGGCGCCAAAACCCTCCTGTCAACTCGAGTTATGCTCCGGGAGGGTTTCTCATCACCTGACTTCATCAGTATGACATATACCCACCTTGACTCTGGCCGGATATACTCTATCATTGATGATGGCACAGACTATCTTTGGGCAGAGCCAGAGTCAGCAGATGTCAGCTTTCAGGCCTTTCAAGGCAATAAGAAGAGGCACAGATCAGGGGACCCATCCGACTGGATGTGGTCCAACAGTCAGTACAGTACCTGGGCTACTACTCATGGTTCTCCTACGGCTACGGCCAAGCTGGGGGAACCAGCCTTTGATGTCTCTATGTTCGGCGACTCTCTCCCAGTCGGAGAGGGCAACAATCACCCTGCTCTTCAGCACTATCACAGTCAGAACAGTATATTCTCCGTCCAGTTGACTGGTTATTACTTTTATGCTAATCCGCCATTCACTATATCTATTCTGGACCGCCTTTTCACTAAAGGCAATGCTGACTTTCCTCTGGACCCTCATAATACTGTATATTTCTGGATAGTTCCCTATATGCCATCCCACAGGATCTGGCATAAGACCTGTACTATGGAGGTATTACACATCTGGCCTACTGGTACTACGGGGTTATTCAGCTACCTTGAGCGACACACCTACACCTCCACACACCCTCTCACCCCAGCTGGTTCTGACGGTGGACCTGGTCGGGTCTTCATCGATGGCACACCCTTTCCCATCTGCATCCTCTACCGAGACCGCCACACCCCGATCAGGGTCAGTCCTCCCCTTGAGCTGCATGATGCTCTCGGGCATGCCTCGATGACCCGTATCCTCCGTCTCTATGACATGCCAGGGGTAGACTTGGGCAGACCACAGTGTTCCAGAGCAGCTCTTGCTTCACTTACCACCTGCTCTCAGTGGTGTGCAGTCTGTGCTACGACGGGCCTCAAACAAAAATCAGCCCCGAGCAGAGACCGCCTCCGTACCAGTCAGCAGCAGCCAGCCCGGAAATGGGCCTCAGACATGACAGGCCCCATCTCACCCAGTGGCTATAATGGGCACAGATACCGTATCCACTTCATTGACATCTCCACCAGATACCTATTTGTGTTCACCGTTGCCTCTAAGGCAGACTACTATGTGTGTCTTCTGAGATTCATTGCCTATACCAGATCACTCTCCTACGGCATTGATGAGCTGTTCCTGTCCACCTCTACAGTCTCAGACACTGAGATGGTGCTGAGGACTGATTGTGCACCTGAGATGGCAGATGCCAAATGCCGGGCAGCTTACCAGCAGCACGGCATTGTCCACCAGACCTCTTCTCCCACAGTCCATACGGACAATCCTTATGCGGAGAATGTCACTGGCATCCTGTCCCGTATGATCCGATCCATCCTCACAGCTTCTGGACTTGACCTCAGCTACTGGCCGCTTGCGGCTAAGCATGGTGCCTTGTTGTGGTCCATTACACCACACAAGGAAGTGGTGACTACCCCTATCCACACTATGACAGGTCATCACTTTCAGTACCGTCGTCTCCGTGCATTTGGTGCACACTGCTATGTGGTTATGGACAGTCAGCAGAGGAACAGCAGACAGCCAGGCATTTCATCAAAACTTCAGAACAGATCATGGGCAGGCCGCATGGTTGGTATCTCTATGGGCTCTAATGCCTACAAGATCCTAGACACCTCCGACGGCACAGTGCATCTTGTGGGTAAGCCACACTGGATACCTACCTATGAGCACCTGGGCAGATCCATGTCAGCATTCCCAGACACTATGGCAGCTGACAGAGAGGCTGATGCTACCTTTATCAGGCCATCTCCCTTCTCAGAGACACTCGACTGTACCTATGCCCAGATCATTGAGATCAGCTCATACTACTGCACTTCCGACCGACAGTCTTACGGCTGTGTGCTTCTCTCTGTTCCGTCGAGGGACAATACCTGGACTGACGTGGTTCATTATGTCAAGTCCACACCCGACGGTACACACTACAGACACCTGCTGGTGTATGTCGCACACTATAGGAAGACCGTCTCGGTCAATGAGCACTATCCGATCTGGACAGCTGTCAGAGCCCGAGAGAGCCGCAGACATCCTTCATATGGCGCTATCATCATCTCTACCGACAGAGGCAGCAGCACACCTTATGGTGTAATATTCGAGCCTACTCCAGAGTCTACCTATGGTTGGCATATGGACCTTCCCGCTACCCTCGTCAGCTTTCCGTCCACTCATGCCGCCGCCTTCCTTCCCTTCTCCGATGATCCCAGCAGAGATGTCCGCCCCGAGTACATTCCGCAGCAGTACACCTCAGCTGACAGCTTCATCAGATCAGGACCCAGAGACTTGGTGGTGCACATGTTCAATATTTCTGCACCCCAGCTCAAACCAGTCCACGGTGTCAAGCAGGCACTTTCCACCCCAGAAGCAGTTCAGTGGCAGGAGGCTATGGATGCCGAAGTGGCTGGTCTGGCCGCCGACAATAAAATGGTCCCGGGACACCTTCCCTCGGGTACCAAAGGCCTGACCACTCTCTTTGTGTTCTCCAGACCCTTCAAACCAGACCCCTCAGCACCATCCGGCACACGGCAGATCTTCAAAACCAGACTGTGTGCCAATGGTAAGCAGACATACGGCTACCTTCCGTGGGAGACCACCTGTACCACACCTCAGCTTTATGCCTTCAGACTGGCCTTCATCTTCGGCAGCATCTTCAGTCTGAAGATGAGTCACTTCGATGTCTCCCAGGCCTTTATGAATGCTAAGCTGGATGTTCCAGTATGGGTATCATTTCCGGCTGGTTACACCTATCAGGGGTTCGGTGGTGCTTTACTGCACTATGCACTGTATGGCCTTAAGGTGGCTGGTGCTTCCTGGCAGAGACTGGTTAAGGTTTTCATGCTCAGCTTTATGTTCGGCGAGGTGACATTCAGGCAGTCCTCTCATGATGACTGCATATATTTCATCTACACTGATTTGGTTAAGGCCATGTGTGTTGTCTATGTGGATGACTTCATTCTGGTCGCCAGTACAGAGCTTGAGGATGCCTTCTGGGCAGCTTTCAGAGCCAGGTTTCTGGCTAAGCATCTCGGAGAAGTCACATCGGTTCTCCAGATGCGGGTCAGGCAGGATCAGGCTGGTATCTACCTTTGCCAGTCCAGACAGATCAAGGACTTAATGGCCAACAACAACATCACAGCTCATTCCTTCAGAACACCTATGGACCCGAAGCTCATCATCAAGAAACCAGCAGATCCAGACTTATCCCTTGTCCCCAGTTACAGATCCATCCTCGGCTCACTGCTATGGCTGGCCCGTGGCTCACGACCTGACTGCTACTATCCCGTAATCTATCTGGCTCAGTTTGTATCATGCCCTTCTGAGGAGTCTATGAAGGCTCTGATCAGAATTGCGCAGTACATGGACAGCACGGCTCATTACTCTCTGGCATTTTACTACCCCGAGACTCCGGTCAAGGTCATCACCATGTTCTGTTATTCAGATGCTGACCTGGCTAGGGACTTAGAGAATGATGCCCGGTCTTATTCTGGCTCCGTGATATTCCTGGCTGGTATGATACTGCAGTGGCATTCAGGGAGGCAGACCATCACTGAGGTCTCCTCCACAGGGTCAGAGTATGTTGCAGCCAGTACAGCAGCACAGCGGTTGGTGTCATTGATGTTCATGCTCACCGAGATATTTGGTTCTATTACTCACCGTATTGATTCCCAGCAGCCCCTTGATTCCGATCTTGACCATGCTATTCAGTACCTTGACAGAGCAGCCACAGATATTCACTTTGACATGCCCTCCCTTCAGACTACCTCAGTGCTCAGGCGTCTGCTTGACAAACAAAACAAGCCAGCAGACGGTCTGACCTCAGTCCGCCCAAACTCTCCTACAATTCCTGATGAACTCAGTACAGATGAAATCACCCCCCTCAAGTTCCAGAACAACAGAAACAGAGATATATCAGTACAGCCTCAGCTCAGCCCCGCCTGGAGTTACCTATTCCTCTACTGCTGGATAATGATGCATGCAGATCTATTGTCGAGCATCACCTCCTCTCCGAGAAGGTGAAGCATGTGATTATCAGATTTCATGTCCTCCGAGACTTTGTCAGATTGAACTGGATTCGGTGTGCCAGAGTCCCATCACCTCGGAACCTGGCAGACCCTTACACCAAACCAGTTCCTCCAGTCAAGGACATGCAGCCATACTTCATTCAGATGTTCCAGCAATATATGGCCATGGGTAAGGCTCAGGCTGCAGTTATTCAGAAATGATTTACTGGTATTCAGAAAGCAGCAGCATGATCTGACTGTGAGTACCTTGATTTCCTGTTTTCCTGTTTTGGGTTGTTTGTGTAGCTGACTGTGCTTTGCAGGTACTGGCCTATATTCCAAATTACTTATGGCTGGTTACTTTATGTTAGCTACTGTTTTCCTTAGAAATGAATCACTGTATTAGATAGAAAATGATGTGCACTCATTGATAGATTGTGTATATGGACATTGTATTCCGAGCTCACTCTATGGTATTTGCTACACTGCATTAGTCATGGTATACTTACAGTGTCTGTTCCGACCGTGAGCGCCACCGCTGCTGTCAGTCATGATCTCTCTCTTCATTCTCCCTCTGCAGTAAGTCTTTCCGGTGACGGGCGGATCTGGACCTGCTTCGGCACTCCTTATCCTAACCCTGACGAAGCACCCCGGATAGCTTGCAGCCACGGTGTGTGGACCTCCAGAGACATGACATATCACTATCCCCCGACAGCAGGGTGGCACCAGGGACAGATTACTGCCCGTGTCAGGACGTTGGGTCTACGGACCAGCTTTTCGGGGTTTTCAGCCCTGACACGGTGTGACTGCAGTTCCACCATTTCCATCATCTTTCTGGATTTTGGTTCTGGCACTGGATTAGTGGCATGTATCTTGGTTTGATTGGTTATTGGTCTGACCACCTCACTCGAGGTGGTGTGCTGGAGTTGACATTCAGTCCGAGCCCAGTCATCAGAGTTGTCATCACCGACCCGTCATGACCGCTGTCATCACCGATTCGACCTGACCGCTGTCATCACCGATACGGCTCGACACCTCTGACTACCTCACTGACCTGATTGTCATCTCCTCTGATCGAGTTCGGTTGTCACATGAGACAGAGCACACACTAGCTCATTTCGCATCACACTCAGCATACTAGAACTATATATGATATCTTCTGTATGTTGAGAGGGATTCTGAGTGCGAAACCCTGAGCGTTGCAGTGCTTCCTGTTTGACCTGTCTTGACTGACTGGGTCTTCTCGCAGTCATTACCGTAGACACCTATGTCATTACAGTAGACACCTACGTCATTACAGTAGACACCCATGTCATTACAGTAGACACCTATGTCATTAAAGTAGACACCTGTGTCATTACAGTGTAGAATGACAGCATGTCAGTATGACAGTATTATAGTATGACATAAAAAATATCGAGAAGTTATCGAACCTTATCGAGTAGTCATCGAAATTTATCGATTAGTCATCGACTAACATCGAGTAGTCATCAAATATTATCGAGTTGACACCGAGTGTTATCGAACAGTCATCGAAAAAAACTATCGAACAGTCATCAATTATTCTCGAACAATCAAATATTATCGATTTGTCATCGAGTATTATCGTGTAGTCATTGAATATTATCGAGTAGTTATCGAATATTATCGAGCAGTCATCGAATATTGTCGAGTGGTCATCAAGCTTTATCGGGTAGTCATCGAATATTATCGAACAATCATCGAATATTATCGAACAATCATCAAATATTATCGAGATGTCATCGAATAATATCGAGTAGTCATCGAATATCATCGAGCAGTCATCAATTATTATCGAGTGGTCATCGAATATTATCGAGTACTCATCGAATGTTGTCGAATAATCTTCGAATGTTATCGAACGGTCATCCAATACTATCGAACACTCATCAGATATTATTGAGAAGTCATCGAATATTATCGAGAAGTCATCGAATATTATCGAGTAGTCAATGAATATCATCGAATGGACATCTAACATTATCGAGTAGGCATCAAATATTATCGGATTCCACAACAATCTCAGATTTCCTTTTTGAATTTCTAACATATCTCTTTTCAATGATGTCCAGTTCAACTTTATTCCCTAATTTCATAGTAATTTCAGCTTTTTTTTTATTATTGATTTAATTTATTTTTATGCGGCCTCTAATTCTTTTTATTTTCTAATTGTTTTGCAAGTTTGATATCCTTTTTGGCTTCAGAATTTTTCTTTTATCCATAGCTTTTAGTCGTTTTTTACGGCATGTTTTGAGTAGTCATCATCAAATATTATCGATTTGACATCGAAACATCTTCTCGTATTACTTTCAATAATGCTATGTCCAAATTTAGTGGTAGTAGAAAAGATATAGGCTGAATTTCTTTTACCTATTCTCATTAATTCAATCCATAATTTATCTAAATCGAAAGGAATCTTGTCCCAAGAACAATTTGTTTGATTGTATGGTAAATCACAAATGAAAAGGTCTATTGAATTTCTTGGAATGTTAGGGAAAATGTTAAAACAATCATCGTTATGCAAGTTTCGGGCTACAATGTATTCATTGTTGCTTTTCATTATTTTAGTTTCTTTTAAAAAAATAATAAACAAACTATACATATATCTTTAATGAAGATTGTAAAGGTAAAAGATATGAACATCGATGTGCCAAATGGAAGTGCTTTCAATATCAAAACCGGACCGAACATGTTAAAGGCTCACCAAAATTCAATTTTTATAGGGAAAAGAAATTCGGGAAAATCTGTGGCTGTGACTAACTATTTGAAAATGTTGAAAAAAGAAGGGTCATTACATCGAATATTTGTAATAAGTCCTACATTTAATTCAAACAAAAAATTAATGAAATCATTAGATATCGACTCCGAAGATGTGTACGAACCCGACGATGGTGTTAATGTTATCAATGATATTATTCAAAAAGCGGAAGAAGAAAGAGATATATATCTAAAATATCATGAAGACTTGAAAAAATGGAATTTATTGATGGATAAATTAAATAATAGAAATATCTTTATCGATGATATCGACCCAGAATTATTGTTAGAATTTTTGACATCAGACGGTTTCGAAAAACCCGTTCATAAATATAATGGTGAACGACCTATATTGGCTGTTTTTGTCGATGATTGTCAATCAACGAATTTGTTTCGAACTCCTAAATTTCTCAATTTTATCACAAGACATCGACATATTGCTGATTTTGAAACCGGTGGTGCTTTGGGAATAAGTTGTTTTATTGCCATTCAGAATTTTAAATCTCAGTTTGGAGGCTGTCCAAGAGCGGTAAAAAACAATGCAACTTCTTTGGGAGTATTTAAGATAAAAGACAAAAAAGAATTACAAGAAATATATGAATCTTGTGCTGGTGAAATTGACGAAAAGACTTTCTATGAAGTATATACACATGCTATCAATGAACAACATTCATTTCTATTAATCGATTTACATAAGAAAGACAATCATCCATCGATGTTTCGAAAACGATTTGATGAATTCATAATTCCTGAAAAAATAAATCATAACTTATGAAGAAAACATCTTGTGAACGGTGTATAGCTATTTCGAAAAGTAGTGGAAATCAATGTAGAAACATGACTTGTAAATATAGTCCTTATTGTTATGTTCATAGAGTAGTAGATATAAAGGAAAGTAGTATTCCAAATTCAGGTCTTGGTATATATGCCAAAGAAGACTTGAAAAAAGATAAGTTAGTGGGTCGATACACCGTCGGCACGCAACGATTGACAATGAATGAATTACCTCCATTGAATCGAAGAACACATATTTGGAAAAAGAATAATAATCTGTTTTATGATGCATCGAAAACAAATTCAGTGGCCGGTAAGTTCAATGATTGTACCCCTCAAAGTGCCAAAAGAATCAAATGCAAAAATAATGCTAAAATAAATTCTGTAGGAAATGTTCGATTAACATCAAATGTAAAAAAGAAGCAAGAGATATTTGTTTCTTATGGGAAAGACTATTGGAAAGATAAATGATACAAATATTCTTTCAAAATTCTGGAAACAATGATTTGAATGTTTTATGAAAATGAGGGTCTGAATTCAAAACGTCATGATAAGTCGGAGGGACCGCGTTTGGCTTTTGTTCCGTTTTTGAAACTTTGTCTTTCTTTTTTGATTTTTTGATAATCACTTGAGGTTGATGTTCATCGTCACTTGAACTACCCGAAGTTTCACTATCAGATTCCACAACAATCACAGGTTTCTTTTTTGATTTCTTTACATATTTCTTTTCGATTATTTCCGGTTCAGATTTTTGTTCGAATTTTTCAGTAATTTCAGGTTCTTTTATCGATGATTTTATTTTATTTTGAGCAGCCTCCAACACTTTTTTGTTTTCTAATTCTTTAGCAAGTTTGATATCCTTTTTGGCTTCAGAATTTTTTCTTCTTGTTTCCATAGCTTTTAATCGAGCAACTTTTAATCGTTCTAGAGTAGCCTCATCAGTAATTTTTTCACCTTTCTTAAAACCCATATTAGAATACACAAGAAAATAATTTTCTAATCATTACTTATCATTTCTATCAATTTTTAATGACTTTGATTTAAATTCTAACTCTAACTCTAACTTTACCCTTACTTTAACTTTAACTCTAACTCTAACTGGAAAATAAAATCAGTTTAATGTATAATGTTTGAAATAAATACGTGTGATGTCTTTCAATTTGGGACAATTATCGTTGCTTTGATTCATGCTATAGGATATAATATGAGACGGTCTCGATGTAAACAATTAGATTGTCTTTGTATAAAGTGCGAAAGAGATATCATGAATTCAAAAGAATTAAATATTGATAAAAATGTGTTTGAATCTGCTTAAAGATTATAAGTTCTATATTATAACAATGAGTGAAATTGATACACATTCTCCTAAGTATATGAAGGTTACTTCTAAGAATGGTAAGGTGTATTATAAAAAGCCTTTAGATATGAATAGGAGAGACAAAGGGAAATATTATGAAGCCAACAAACCATTGTTACAAAAGAATCTAACCTTAGACCGAATTTTGTTAAATAAAAATGTCGGTGTTTCAACGATGGAAAAACATGGTATTGATAAAGTAAAAATTGTTGAAATATTCTCCAATAAAATCAAGGAAAATCCTGAAGACTTTGAAAAATATATGGAAATTCAAAACAAATTTTTGGAAAGATTAAATGTAACAAAAACCACCTAAAGAATACGTTACAATTTAGTAATAAGAAATATATTGTATAATAATAATGCCACCGAAAAAGTCTAATGATAAAGACAAAAAAGATGATAAAGGCAAAGCTCCATTGACCAAAGCAACGAAAACCAATCTCAAGAAAGTCAAAAACCATAGGGCCGGAAATTTGAAAGCATCAAGTTCAAGACAATTAACAAAGGAACAATGGAGTAAAATTAATCAAATTGAAAAAAAGAAAATAGACAAAGAATTTACCAAAGAAAATAAACAACAAAAATTACAATCAGAAATAAAGAAATTTGAAAAAGAAAATGAGGACTTAATAGTCCTTAATGAGTTGCTTTCTAGACAAGAATATGAAGAACAATTTACGGATAAAGACGTTACAAAAGATTTTGTCGATAAAGGTGGGAATTCCGGAGTATCTATGAAAATCAAGTTTAACAGATTTCTTAGTAAACCTTTGAATTATTGGATGAATTTGATTAATAAAAAAATTGACCAAGCTTCGGAAGATGTAAAACATTTTCAGTTTGGTGTAAACTTTCAAGACGGTTCTTCAGAATTTTTAAGTGCAAAAAATGAAATTGAATTTTATAAAAAATTAGAAGGAATGATTCAGTCCGGAGATGAAAGAGGAGCTGTGAATTTCATCACAATTTCTTTATTAAATTTCAAAAAAATAAATGGAAAAGGTCAACCATTGTCGGTTCCAAAATCTGTGGAGGAATTGAAACAAAAGAAAAGTTGCATTACAATTAAGGATGCACAATGTTTTGCTAAATCTTGCATTATTATGCATTACAAAGATAAAAAAGACAATAAAGAAATAACTTACAAAATTTACAATAATGTGTGCAACAATGATAAAAATCGTTTAACAAGAGAAGCAATAATTTTAATGAAAGAATTAGAATTTAATGCTGAAGACGGTATAGGTTTTGATGACATTCATATATTTGAAGAAAAATTCGAAAAAAATATTACAATTCATGGAATGACTGATTTGGGTTGTACAATAATGTATCCACCAAGTAAAGAAGGTTTACCCGACAGACGTGAATGGAATTTTGTATATTACCATTTAAATTCAAGTATTGGACACTACGAACCAATAACGAAAATCGAAGCTTTTTATGGAATAGCCGACCGACCAAGATGTTGTAAATGCAAAAGTAAATTGTGTGACTTTTCAAAAAAGGGAAACAAACTGATTTTAAACTGCGAGGAAGCAATCTATTGTAAAGATTGTAATAATAAATTTGAAAATAAAAAATGTTATGATTTACATAAAAAAGGAACAGCTTGTCTATACTTTCATAGATGCAAAGGTGAATGCAAAAAATCATATGACATAAGAAAAGAAAAAGAGCACATTTGTGGGTATGAGTTTTGTCTAAATTGTAAATTATATTGTGACATGAGCACACATAAAAATCAATGTTACATTACACCAAAGAAACCAAAAGATGTTGTTGATGAAAGTAAAATAGGATTTTTTGATTTTGAAGCATACAATGATACAAAGCACGAAGTGAATCTGAGTGTGACACAATATTCTAATGGAGAGGAATTTATTCACAACAATATTGAAGAAGCTTGCAAGTTTTTATTTGCTAATAAACATAAAGGATTCACTTTTATAGCTCATAATGGAAGTAAGTACGATTATGTACTTATCATAGAATACATAATGACAACAATGGATGAAATTCCTGAAACGGTACAAAATGGTGGTAAAATAATGTATCTAAAATATCAAAACGTGACATTAATGGACAGTTATTTACATTTAACAAATCCATTGAGTAAATTCTCAAAAATATTCGATTTAAAAGGTGAGAAGAAAGGTTATTTTCCTCACAAGTTTAATACCCCTGAAAATCAAAATTATATAGGCGAAATTCCCGATATATCATTTTATGGTTATAATCAAATGAAAGGCTATAGCCGAAATGAATTTTTGGAATGGCATGAACAAATGACAAACGATGAATATATATTTGATATGCAAAAAGAAATATTAGATTATTGTCAAAGTGATGTAAGAATATTACGATTAGGATGGATGAAATATAGAGAATTAATTTTGGAGTTAACAAATAAAGAAATTGACCCCACAGCCTATTTGACTATTGCTTCTTTAACACAAACAATTCATAGATATTTACATATGCCTGAAAATTCAATAGCTATTTTGAATAGTGTCATCAAAGGAAAACAACAATCAAGAGTAGGAGACATTTGGTTGGAATATGTAAAACATACAAATAAGATTGATAATCTAATCAAAGAATACAAAATTCCTCATTTCCATTTTGGAAACAATGAGAGACACAAGTATGTCGATGGGTATGACCCTGAAACAAATACTATATATGAATTTCTTGGAGATTTTTGGCATGGAAATCCAAAAACAAATGGTAAGAATATGTTTAGAAAAAATTATGCCACAAACAAAACATTTTATCAACTGTACGATGAGACCAAAAAAAGATTAGAAAAAATTCAAAGTCTTGGGTATAAAGTTGTTGTAATGTGGGAAAGTAATTTTAAAGACTTACAAAAAAATGACAAAAATGTTATCGATTTCGTAAATAGTTATAACACACCTATCGTGTTCAGAGATGCATTATTCGGAGGAAGAACCGACCCTAAAAAATTATATCATAAATGTGGAGATAATCAAACAATCAGGTATGTAGATTTTACAAGTTTGTATCCTTGGGTTTTAAAATATTGTAAATTTCCTTTAGGTCATCCTACAAAAATATATCAAGAAATTGATTTAAAAGGAGTCACTGATATCGAACAATTCTTTGGAGTAATAAAATGCACCATAATTCCACCAAATGATTTGGGAATGGCAGTCTTACCATTTAAGACCTCGGGACAGTCTAAAATGGAGAAGTTGACGTTTCCATTGACAAAAATGACTGGAACTTGGTGCACCGAAGAAGTAAAATTAGCTTTGAAAAAAGGATATAAAATCGAGAAAATACATCAGATTGTTCACTGGGAAGATACATCGTATACTATTTTTGAAAGTTTTATTAATACATTTTTAAGAATTAAACAAGAGGCGAGTGGATATCCTGAGTGGGTAAAATCTGATGAAGATAAAGATTTATACATCAAAAAATATTTTGAAAAAGAAGGTATATTATTGGAAAAAGAAAAAATATATAAAAACGAAGGGCTAAGAACCATTGCAAAATTATTTCTCAACAACTTGTGGGGTAGATATTGTTTGAAACCAAACAAAAGACAAAACAAATTCATGAATAGTGCTGAAGTGTATGATATTCTTTCAGATTCAAGAAACGATAATGTACTTATTCAGCCCATAAAAAATAAAAATGGTGATGTTAAATACCAAATTGGATTTAATGTATTGAGTGAATATTCTGAAACAAACTGCACCGTTAACGAAGTTATTGGAATATTTACAACCGCACATGCAAGAATTAAATTATACAACTTAATGGATGATGTAGGATTTGACAAAGTTTTATATCATGATACCGACTCAGTGGTATACATTGAAAATACAAGTAACAATCACATCTTCAAAGAACAACTTGGTGATTATCTTGGAGAATTGACCGACGAGTTAGAAAACAAGACATGTATTGAATTCGTGGCAACCGCCCCGAAGAGTTATTCATTGAAATTCGATAATGAAACAACGATGACTAAAGTAAAAGGATTTCCATTGAATTTTGAAAATTCTCAAAGTATCAATCATGAAGAAATCAAAAACATCATTTTATATAATCACGAAAAAATCGTAGAATTGAAATATGATGTTCTTAGAAAACCAAGAAAAATTGATGAAAACAAACACTATGCAGCTCTTGGTATCGAAACACGAAGCGAAACAAAATCATTTTCATTGAATTATGATAAAGGATATATTCAGTGGGATACATTTAATATCCTACCCTGGGGACATAAAGATATTCCATTATAATAATGAGTAAGTCAATCACTGAAAAACAAATACAAGACTTTTATTTAGACCCTGAAATAGGATTGAGTGCCGTTTCACCCTTTACGACCAAATTAAAATCTCTTGGCTATAAAGTCACACAAAAACAGGTAAAAGAAGCTATCGAAAAAACTGAAGTCAATCAAACATTTTCTCAGAAAAAGAAAATCAATAGAAAAGATTTATTTCCTATTTATGGTAAAGACCCTAACAAGAATTATATTCAGGCTGATTTGGCATTTATTGAGAAATACAAAAGACAAAATAGAGGTTATTCAGTTATACTAACGGCTATCAATATCAATACACGGAAAAGCTATGCATATCCCTTAAAATCAAAAACGGTCAAAGATAAAAATAATAAAAACATTGAAAGTGCTGAGGGCATAATACCGGTTTTCAAAAAATTAATAAAAGATTCAAAAATGAATGTGTTGACAACGGACAACGGTTCCGAGTTTACCAACAATGCTATGAAAAAATTATTGGAAGACAATAACATCGAACATTATCTGAATGAGCCTGAAGACCATTCTACTATGGGTATGATAGAACGATTCAATAGGACATTGAAATTGAAATTGAAAAAAATTGAAAAAAGTAAAGACACCGTAAACTGGATTGATTATATGGATTCTGTTGTCAAAAATTATAATAGTACACAAAATTCTGCAAATATCGATAAATCAACTCCTGATAATATGAACCTAACAAAGACCATCAGAAATATTTTATTGAAAAGGAATAAATTGACTAAGCTTCTTGAAAAAATAGATATAAAACCGGGTGATAAAGTTAGGATTAAAATTAAAACTAAAACGTTTGATAAAGAATCTCAACGATGGTCGACAAAAATATATAAAGTAAAATCTATGAAAGGATTGAGTTATATCATCGAAGACGGTAAAGAAACTTTGGCACGTCGATATAAACCACGAGAATTATTGGAAGTCCAAGGTAACAATTCTAATAATAAGAAATCCAGTGATGAACCTACAGTTTCTGAATTAGTTTCTAAACAAAATAAAAAAGAAAGAACTCTTAGGAAAGAAGGTGTCTCATCTTCTAATCGAATATCTAAAAGGACAAGAAGTCAAAATAAAAATGATAAAGATAATGAAACGGAAATTGATTTACGATGATTTTTATCGATTGTATTATATATATTGTTATGGTAAGAGCTAATCAAACACAGGCTCAACGAAGGCTGAATAATAATGTTTATTGTGGATATAAAGACCCTGCACCCTCAGGTCGTCCGCTTGGAAATAAAATTCAATGTAAAGCTCGTCATCAATTAAGGCGGTATGGAAGAATTTTAAGACCACCTCATCCAGCGGATAGACAACAAAATAGACGAAACAATTAATATATATGTAATATTATAAAATATATGCGAAAGATATTGACTGATGATATTGTCAAACAATATTGTCTAAATGAATTAGGCTTTAGAAATGCTGCATCTAATAAATCAATATTTCAAGGATATTCTAAATTAGCTTCTAACAATTATGCTATGACCGCTCCTTCTCAAAATAGTGTTGAATTCTATACTTCTATTTCCCAAAGTCCTTTGATAAACTCAGCTGATTTGATTCAAAATTTGAAAAGAAGTGATGTCAATGTTTTTGTTCCGGGAAAATATACAAGAGCGGACAATTTACAAAGGTTTGCTGATTTAAGTGAATCTGATGTAGAAACTCCAATAAGCACTCCTATATCACCTGAATCTGAATTTCAAGAAGAAGAAGACTTTTTACAAAGTTTGGAAAAAGGAACTCCAATAAATCAAGGAGAATCTGGACCATCAAAAAGAATGACAATAAATCCTTTTTTAAGACAAGCATTATTTAATTCAGGTCAAAAGGATAGAACACCTTCGGCTGACGATAATAATGATGATGACGATGATACGAGTGGTGTTCAATATATGGGTTTGGAAATGAGTCCTATTCAAACAAGAGGACAACGTGTAAGTAGAGGTAAACCATTATAAAAAATAATATATCATAATATATAAATGACTCGTGCTGAATGGAACATAACATTAAAAAAATGTGCCAAAGAATATCATTCCAAAAAAGGCACGAAACCTCGTAAAAAATATTCCAAAAAGAAAAAGTTAATTAAATCTGCAAATATTCAATCACCACAAGTGACATCACGACCTATTGCAAATTTACCAACAAATAATAACAATCGAGGACCTGCAAGATTTCCTTTTAATTTAATTGTGTGAATTTCTTCGGTTTTTTTCAGGGGGACAAAAAACCTCAAAAAAATAAAATCCACTTAAAGAGTGTAACTCAATAGTGTAAACAAAGCAAGAATGAAAACTACATTCAATACTCTTCCTCTTGAAGTTCAAGACAAGATTTTCTTTATGAAACATCAAATTGAGATGAAAGATGTATATGAAGAATTGCTTTTATTACATTCATTCAAATTATACAAAAATAAGGTAAACAATCAACTTAATGAAATGACTTCTTCGAAAGTCGATAAATGGTATGAAATTTACAAATGGCATTTGAGAAGAGTGTTTGATTGTAAATATGATGATTTGGATGCTATAATTACATTTTGTGAAGAAGAAGAATATGATGATGAGTTGTATGATATTGTAAAAAACTTAGTAAAGATGCAAGAAGAATTGGATATTGAAATTGATATTGATATTGACGATATTCATGATACTTTACAATGTGCTTTAATGATTAGAGGTATCGAAGACGATGATTCCGAAAGTATTGTGTTTGATAGTGATGAGGAAAGTAATGAAGATAGTGAAGAAGAAGTTTCACATATAATAATAGGAACGTTTTAGAATGATTTAAGAACAATTAACATATATCTTATTGAAACATTAATTAATTTACTTTTTATTTACTTTCAATTTTATCTTTATCTTTTTATTGTAGATTTTTTTATTTATTTTTTATTGTAGATTTTTTATTTATTTATTTTTTATTTTTTATCGTACTCACATTTAATCACGTAATTTATTCCCTATTTATTACGTAATTATTTCTTTAGGGTTTTCTCTTGTATTTATTAATCATTTATTATCGTCTTTAGGGTTTTGGGGGCAGGCTATAATCGGTACACTAGTAGTAAGGACAAACCAAAGATAACCGGGGTAGAACACGGCAACAGAGACGTAAGGGAAAGCAGGCACCAGGGGGTAAAATGTGGATGCCAGACATTGAAGGTCCTCAAAGCGGGAGATACCTACAAATACCTAGGGGTCCTTCTCAACATGCTAGGGACCTGGAAAGAGGAAAAAAGAAAGTCACTACAGGAACTAAAACGAAACGAAGGATAGAGGCACTGCTGGCTACACCCCTTACGCAAAGGCAAAAGGAGTACTCCTTGAAGTCGGCCATACTTGGGAAATTCAGGTATGGACTCCACCTCGGGATATATACACAAGGTGAGATACAGCAGGCCGAAAACCAGCTAGGGGCAGCAATGAAACGAATATATGGGCTTCCAGTAAACGGCACCCCTAATGAGCTGAACACGGAGGAAAAGGAAGAGTACGGACTAGGGCTACACTCCCTACAGGCGATATATGCGCAGGAGGTCTACTCGGGGCTGGCAGGAGCAGTTCAAAGCGAAGAGGACAAAGGGGTGCAGATGGGATATGGCAAAAGAGAAAGAAACCTGCAAACCAGACAAAGAATGTCACAAGTCAGCAGGTCCACCGCCGGACTACTAGAAAAACACTTCGAAGAGAGAGGCCACAGCAGCAACAGGGGCAAGCTAAGAATGGGACTACAAACAC
Organism: Cymbomonas tetramitiformis; assembly: GCA_001247695.2. Classification (NCBI taxonomy): domain Eukaryota; kingdom Viridiplantae; phylum Chlorophyta; class Pyramimonadophyceae; order Pyramimonadales; family Pyramimonadaceae; genus Cymbomonas; species Cymbomonas tetramitiformis. The sequence goes on from LGRX02003556.1 coordinate 62,205, forward strand.
AAACGAACACTCTAAGAAAGATGAACGCCCTGAATGAATATGGGGTACATGTGAAAGGGGTGGGAAGTCACATGCGGGAATTGACCAAAGAAACTCTACCTATAATGAGACAGCTGGGGAAAGCTAAGAGAGTGTACACCGATGCGGAAATGGAGGGCACCACCAGAACAACTAAACACCTTAGAAGGATGGACATGGAATACAGGGACCCACAGGCACAGCCTGTGACGACAGGGTCTGAGAAGTTGGGGACGGTAAACGTAGTAAAGGAAACGAAAACCGAGCAAGCCGCCAAACAGATAAACTTCACCAAACTACTCACGCTGTTCAAAAACTACCCGGACCTCAAGGACCTAACCACAGCAGATGGAAAAAGGGCGATACCAATAAAAGCGCTGAAGGCAACAGGGGGGAAGGCACATGACAGCAATACAGCGAAAAAGATAGCTCAGGGCATGCTGCACCTGTACCCCTATATTTGTGAAACACAGCCCAACGATGTTGGTTAACCCACCGTAACGCTTCGTTACGGTGGGTTACCCCACCATAAGCCCAATAGACACAATGGGGCAGCGAGATGGAAATGGGCTCGGAAGGGGACTCCCGAGCCATTGACTGCGTACTATGGGGAGCGAAAGCCTGGGCTCGATTATAGCTAGCAGCATATTATCGTCCACCCTTCTGGAGCGCTACGCCGCTGGGAGCGTAAGAGGGGCGGTGGCTGGTTTCTGGAAGACGCCACTCGAGCGAAGGAGCCTGTAGCGCCATTTTCATTACCGCTCAGTAATGCGTTCTGGGAGAAGGCGAGGGTGACTGGCGAGTATGAGTATCGCGGGATTCCATACACTGGGCCTACGAATGCGACGCCTACGAACAGTGACGATTCGGGTACAGGTGCTGTGACCTGGAGTAAGGAGAAGCTGCCAGATTCGGATGACAATGATGACGCGGGTGTCACGGACAGTAAGCATGACATGGATACTGCCAGTTCGAAATGGGTGCCTAGGGTGTCTGAACTGCACAGCGTCAGCGGACTGAATGAGGTTCCACACACCTGGGCTGGTAGGTGTCGCTGCGTTGCGGTTCATGCCTGTCCGCAGCTGCGCCTCCGCGTCACCAGTGGGGCTGTTAGCTGTCGCTGCGTCGGGGACGGCCCGGGTGTCCATGGGTTCCGCAGCGGCCGAGTCCGCAGCGGCCGAGTCCGCAGTAGCCGTTGGCGTCTGGGGAGAGGGCCACACCCGCAGCTGCGCCTCTGCGTCACCAGTGGGGCTGGTAGCTGTCGGTGCGTCATCTGCGCCTGTGCGATCCCACCACCCACGTACCCCTCATTTCAAGCGCAATAAACCTAGGGTGTCTGAACTGCACAGCGTCAGCGGACTGAGTGAGGTTGCACACACCTGGGCTGGTAGGTGTCGCTGCGTTG
>LGRX02003556.1:63647-81659 GCA_001247695.2 Cymbomonas tetramitiformis
CGCTGCGTCATCTGCGCCTGTGCGATCGGGATCCAGGCAGGGAGTACACACGGGCTGCACCAATCGCGACCCCTCAGCATTTCGGCACGCGTCTGTCGGTCGCGCTTCCCAGCGTCCACCCCACATCGTAGGAGATGGTTGGTCAAATTCCCCGCTGTGAGCAGTCACAGCGGACCAGCAAAGCGCGTTTTGCACCCCCCCTTTCTGCAGCTCCCCCCCCCACTGAAGTTCGGGAACTCGCCGTTGAACCTGTGTGTGAGCTTTACAGCCAAGTCCATCGCGAACTCCATGGTCAACTTGCGTCGGTCGGCAAGTACGGATGCCAGCTTGTTGTTCACCTTCACCGCACCACGATGTGAATGGAATAAGTGCCCCACGTTCTTGGTGGGGATCACACAACCCTCAATCCTTGCTAGGTTTGAGGCCCTGCACGCCTTCAGGCATACATGGCAGGTCCCACTGAGAATTTCTCGAGAATCTCGTGAAATGATTGAGAAATGTGGAAAATACAACCATTTCATTTCTCACCGAGAATTTCTCTATGCATTTCGTTTCTCACCGAGAACTTCTCTATCCATTTCGTTTCTCACTAAGAATTTCAATATTATCCCGGTAAATCTGGTGGCACCACTGCCTCTTGGGCAAATAGCAAAGTGAACGGCGCCACTCCTGTGGACTCTTGGCGTGCTGCATTATAGCTCAGCACGAGTGGCCAGAGCTGCTCGTCCCACTCATAGTCGAGGCCCTTCTCCAAGGCGATCTTCTTGAAGCAGAACTTCATCGTGCGCACCACCCGCTCGGTGAGCCCATTGCCTTCTGGTGAGTCTGGCGAGGTGACTCGCCTGTCTATCAGACAGTCTCTGCATAACTGCTTGAACTCGCCCTCGAACTCTTTGCCTCCATCCACCAAGCACTCTGCTGGCGCCCCGAACACAGCCAGGACATGGCTGCGAAATGCCGCTGCGATGGTCCTTGCCTCCTTGTCGGGAATGGGCACACAGACTATGAATCTGGTGTAGTGCTCGGTCATGATGAGCACCCTGTTGTTGCCCGCCTTGGTCTGTCTCCTTGAAGGCCATGCCAGGTCCAGCGACCAACGATACATGAATGACACAATCTCGAGGGGGGACAAACACGCCTCCTCTCTTGCATAGTGAGTTTTCACGCGCTGACAGGTCTCACACTGAGTGACCACAGCCTCAACGTCCTTCTTCAGGTCGGCCCACCAATGGCGCTGCCACAGAAGATGCTGCGTGCGTCTTATGCCCCAATGGCCAGTTCTGGAATGGTATTCCTTAACCAGTGCAAGACGGTCCGCAGGCTTGGGTATTCTCACTTCCTTGCCTGACAGCGTGATCATGTAGATCTCGTCCGTCGCCTCATCCCATCGATGTCGTGCTGCGCGTCTCCTCACACGACGAACGTCATCCTCTGGCAACCTCACGCTGCCATTGGACTTCAACCATCTGAGGCACCATGCATCATCATGCACATCTCGATGCTTGTCACGGTCCACCTGCTGCTCGGCCACGCTGGCCATCAAGTCCGCGAACCTGGTGGTGCACGCCAACCTGGGGAGTCTCATCTCCACATCTTTGGCAGGCGGACTCCAAGCAGGCACGTCAACGCGCGCTGCTGGAGTTGCGCCCTCCTTCACGAAGTGGCTCTCGTGCCTCTGGCGATACTGCTCGATGACATAGAGCTGCCACTCCTTCTTCTTCTTCTTGGTTCCAGCCTTCTGTCGCTGAGCCCCAATTCCTTCTGCACCTTTCTGCCCTTGTGAGCACATTATCTGCAGCTTCTCTTCCCAGTCACGGTGACTCATGGTCTTCGCCACCTGCTGAGTATATGCGTTCGAATTCTCAACCCATTCCGCCAGCAAAGCTTGCCTCTGCTGAAGGTCCGACCTCGCGTGGTCTGCCCAGTTGTTGTCTACAGCGATAGGCTGTCCTGGGGAATTCTCCGCCTCCGAGGACTCCTCGCTGTGAGGAAGCCCCTTCCTGCTTGCTTCTGCGACCGCCATCAACAGTTCCATAGCCCTGCGATCCATGGCCAGGCCCAGAATGCTTGCCAATTCTACGTCGTTCAGGCCATCGGCCATGCGTAGCTCACTTGCGCTGTAGCCCATGGCTCGCGCCTTCTCGTCGAGGTTCACCTCTCGGGACTCTTCCTCGATGTCCTCATCGTCCTGGTTGCGCACCACGGTGCCCATCCTTGCTTTTCTGAATGCTCTTGACCCTTGCGTCGCCATGATGGTGGGAAGAGCCCTTAGCGGTTCTCCCACCACGTTCACCACGTAGTGAGGCGCGCGGTCTGTTCTTATCACTGGCCTGGGCTGCCAGCCCTCGCACAGGATTGACGATACGACTCGTCCTTCTGGTCTCGCCACCTTGCTCATCACGGAGCGAAACTGGTGGATCTGGAACAAGTTGCTCCAATACGCTCGCAATCGATGTGCGTAAGCGCCTGCTTGTGCTGCGTCAAAGGACACTGGTCGGCCAATGACGCTGGCAATGTACGGGAACACCTCGTCCCTGATCTTGGTCCCTGGTCTGTGCGACAATGGGGACACGTTCTCCAGGATGTATCCTGGGGGCCTCTGCTGCTGTAGCTGCTGCAGCGTGGATAGAAGCCGAACCACTTCATAAAATAATTTGCTATGCCTGCCATCCAGGCCTGTAAGCGTTCCAGCAGGGGAGAGATCCTGGCATGGGAACCCACACACCATGACCCACTGACGTCCTCGAAGAGCTCCTGCCCGTATGAAGTCGGCGCTCGTCGTGTCGCGCAGATCTTGGGGTAGGGCCCCAAATTCTACTGCACTGGGCGAGATGAGGTCAGGGTATCGTCGCAGCAGCGCCGTACACCTGGCTCTGGCCACTGTCTGACTGCTCGGTGATATGTCTTGATACAGGATCGATCCACCTTCATGCCACTGCGGAGCAACATCTCCAGACCAGCACAAAGGCCTCCACATGGCTCATAGCACACCACGCTTTCCTCTCGAGCTTGCGAGAAGAACCGCTTACTCAACACCCTGGTGTCCACCTTCTCAGGCTTCAAGATGCGTTCGCCTTCGAAGTGCTCATTGCTGTATACAGCGGGGCTTCCTTCGCCATGCGTGCCTCGTGTGGGTCGCACCAGGCTCAGCGCTTTCCAAGCCGCCCTCACTAGCCTTCCAGAGTCGGCCACCAATTCGGGTAGATCCGTGTCGAACATGACCCCATGATTGCACTCCAATTCCTCCTGGTGATGCAAATCGAATAAACGATGCACTGGTCCCGTGCCCAGCTGCTCCACGGCAGCCCTCTTGCAGTAGTTGGCAACCTGCACCTCTGGCGTGGCCTCTTCCCCTGGGGAAACCTCCCCAGCCAACATGAAGCACAGGTGGTCGCAGAAATCCTTCATGCGAACTTCCCCCACACCTGCGTGAAGCGCAGTCACCTTTTCTCTCTCATGCCTTGCCCCAGTCTCGTCCGTCGTGGACGGTAACGGGTAGCGAGACGGTACGTCAGCGTTGCTGTTCTTGGCTCCCGGGCGATATTGCACCGTGAAGTCGAACTCCTGCAAGCTGATTGCCCAGCGCAGGTGCTGACCCTGAAGATCAGCCTTCTCCATCAAAGTGGTGAGCGGTGAGTGGTCAGTTACCAGCGTAAAGTGTACGCCATGCAGGTACTGTCTCAACGTGCGCACTGCCCACACCACTGCGAGCATCTCACCCTTGAAGCTGGCGTACTGCCTCTCTGTTTTGCTCAGGGATCGACTGATTGCCATGCAAATGTACTCCTTCCCATCGTCATCCTTCTGGCCCAGCACTGCGCCAATGCCATAGGTGCTCCAATCGGTGTACAATATGAGGGGTCTGTCGTAGTCGATAGGCCTCAGACATCTCCCAGAGCAGAGCGCGTCCTTCAGCTCCTGGAGCGCTTGGTCTTGATCCTTCCCCCAAGCTCCCTTGATATCGGTAATCTCTTTCTTGAGCAGGTCGTTGAGAGGGCGAGCCATCTCAGAGTAGTTCGGCCCTCCTGGCTCACCCACTAAGCCCTTATAGTAATTCATCATGCCCAAGATGGAACGAAGCCCCGTCTTGTCCTGCGGCCTCGGAAGCTCCTGGATGGCCTTGCACTTCGCTTCCTGCGCGCCAATGGAGTTATGCCCAATGCGGTAACCCATGCGGGCACACGGAATGCACAGGCGGATTAGAATTTGTGGCTAGGATGATAGTAAGGCAATCCTGTCCAAGAAAGACATATACCTGGTCATCAATCGAGATTGTCGGGGTGAAACTTCGGGTGACTCTGCAGTTTTAACAGATGGCGGCCAAGGCGTGTCAGACGAAAACGGGGACGGATTGGTTCTAACTCCAAGGCTCGACGCCACACGGGGTCGTGCCTCTCATGAAAATGTTTATGCCATAAATAGTTCATCCGATTCTTGTCCTCCCAAAGGTCAAAATACTTCCTCATACACTCTGGGCATTCGCCGTTTCTCATTCTAGCAACTGAATCCCTTTGCGCTTGCCTTCTCCTATCGTACCTCGCACGGATGAAGGGCAGAACAATAAAAAACAAAACATGTTTCGGATCGACCGTCAGGTTGATTCGCTGAGCGTCCATGTTCTTGGAATGTTGGTAGGAGGTGGGTGGATGGTGAGCGTAAGCAAAAAATGAACAGGGATGCCGTGAAAGCAAGTTTTATATGACCATGCAGACATGTGGTGTTTGTTCCATCCATGTGATACGCGTTCCCAAGGATTCCTTGGGCGTCCGAACAATCTGAGCTCGCAAATAATGTGCGATTGTAAAATCATATTGTCGTTGGAATGTTGACCTGTTGACCATCGATGATTTCCCGAAAGGATTTGAGGGGACGAGGCTTGCCTAGTATTCAAAGTGGCTGTCATTATCGCTACTTCCGTAGCTACCCATGAGAGGGTTCGAAGTCGTAATCAATCCATTCTCCGACATCATTGTACTCTCCATATCTCAATCCAAATGTCAGTGGCCTCAGTACGGCGCCGGCTACAACCGAAGCGTGCACCCGTACATCACACGTGTTAAATCTATGATCGATGGATTCCCACAAAAATATGGGCGTCCGAGAAATATATTGAAGGGACCTACTACAGACCAAGGGTGGTCAAAACAATCGACTACCATGATACAAGAACTACAATAAACAAGTGGGTTCGTTAAGTCATGCACGCAGGATAAAACGATGCTATTCGTTTTTTAGGGTGCAAACCTTCATCTCCGCCTACGGCAGGTTCCCCTTTGGGTTGGGCTTGTGGCTCCAGCTTGTCGTTCGCTGACATCGTTATTCGCTTACTGGTAGGAGGTGGGGTCTATCGTGAGCGAAAGCGAGAAATGAATGCTGATGAAGAGATAGGCAGGCTTTAGAATGCGTGAAATTTTACATACCAAGCATGCGTATAGGCATAGCATGAGTCATACAATGAGTGCAAGGAAATCAAACGTGGTAATACCACGATAGTTCAACATTAGATATTCACAATATATACTATTGTTTTACAACTTCTATATACAAGTTCATCGGACTGATCGAGTTATTCACACATCTGGTCGTCATCATCGGACAAGGACGACAAAGAGGCTTCCTCGTCTGAACTCTCACCCTCTTCAGCCTCCGCGTTCTCTTTATCCTCTTTATCCTCTTTATCCTCTAATGGCGTGATTGCGTCGCGCAGTAAGAGTTTGGGTGTTCTATGCTGGGGTGGCTCAAAGCTCTTTGACATGTCGCTGGCGATGACTCGTTTGACCAACAAGTCATATTGCTCACCCGGGATCCATCGCTGTGTGCTTGCATTGATCTTTCGGCGCTCCTCTTCCGTGTCCCAGTCCCATGCTACTAATACTTCGCTTGGTGTATACGGCGCCACCTGCTTGGTACGTTGATGCAGCCGGAAACTTTCAGGTTTCGATGCCTTCTCCTTCGAAAGCCGGGAGTCTGCATTCTGGGCCTCCTTTTGGGAGGCGCTCGTGAGCTTAAATGTACCACAAGTCAACCACCGCAAACATTTTTCTCCTGCACCAGAAAGAAGATAAAAGAGGTATTAGATTGACATAAAACGTTGTGATGTTAAAAGCAGGTTGCGCGCGCAATCACATCAACAAACATTTCTCACCTTTCTCATTTAGCAGCTGCTCTTGTACCTCACAAAGGTACAGATATCTCGACCATCCTCGGCTCCTTCCCAGAGCGATACGAAACGGGTATTCCGTCCGGGCAGTCTTCTCGGACTCGGGCTGGAAGCTCTTCGATAAACTTTTCGTAGACGTCAAGCTTTGTCATTCCTTGAGGCAGATGTGTTTCTTTCTTGTCCGGTTGATGTTGACCTTGCTCTTTGGCAATCTTCTGCAGAAAGGTTTTCGCTGCTGAAACCTTTAGAGAGTTTTTTGGGAATATATGACAAGCCCTGTACTTGCACTTGTTTGCTGTTTCCGTGCAGCCTGAAAAGGGGAAAATGTATATTATTATAATGAATCTGATGCAAAGAATGGGAGCCTACAGGAAAACTGTAAATTGGTTTACCTGTTATGTTTTCTTCCGGCAAATAAATCCTTTATCAGCTTCGTCAGCCGTCCATGAGATATGGCGAAAGAATCGGAAGCCCTCCACAATGGCAAATAGCTCGATCTCAGGAATAGGCCAACGTCTCTGTGTATCGGAGAGAGTGACGCTGTGATAGCCACATGGCTTCATACCTTTTCCTTGATCCTGTAGTATCACTTGACCAACGTGTGTGCCTGATCCATCGACCTCCATAATAGATGGCAGTTTCTGATCTGGAAGCTGTAGTACTGGAGCATTACAGATGGCACTTTTGAGGTTATCAAATGCCTGCTGCTGCTCAGATTCCCAGACAAACTCTGCATTATCTTTAAGGAGACGATTGAGCGGCTCGGCAATCTTGGAGAACTTTGGTATGAATCTCCTAAATTGACCGACCATGCCCAAGAATGACCGAAGGGATGACTTGCCATCTTTAGCCATACGGCGTAGAAGCTGCTTTCCAACGGTAGGACCATAAGACACTGGAGGCTGTATTGCCATTACTGCTCGGATTATGTCTTCGATGATGAATAAGCCTGCTTCAGAGATGTGATGTCCGATAAAGTCTATGGATCTGACGAACAACTCCACCTTGGAAGGCCTGATGAAGAACTGGTGATCTCTGCAACGCTGGAGAAACTGTCGGACATGACTCACGTGGCTGTCAAAGTCCGGACTGTATACAATAGTATCATCCATGAAAATGACAAGGAACCGATCGATGAAGTCGAAGAATGCCCGATTTCCTACACGTAGAGCTGTTGCAGGAGCATTGGTCAATCCGAAAGGCATAACTGTCCACTCATAGGAACCGTATCTGGTGCGAATAGCTGTTTTGTGAATGTCATCTGGATGTATAGGGATCTGATGGAAAAACTGATTGAAGTCAAATCTGCTAAACCATCGTGCACCTTTTAGCTGTTCAAGAAGGGTGTCGTGAGGTGGCAATGGATACGTGTCCTTAATTGTGATGTTATTAAGGGCTCGATAATCACAGCACATCCTCCACTTCCCACCTGGCTTAGGAGCGAAAATGATAGGACATCCATATGGAGATGATGACGGACGAAGGATACCCAATTCGACATATTTGATGATCTGTCGTTTGAGCTCTTCCATCATGGGCACTGGTATGGTACGAACTGGCTGCGATGGCGGCTTGTGCCCAGGTTCAATGTTGATTCGATGATAACCACCTTCAAACCGTTCTGGCCTATGACCAGCTGGAAGATCCTCCTGGAATATGTCTGAAAAGTCTTCCCTCATTTGATCACGTGCTGCTGTGACCTCTGGGTCTTCCATAGTGGTGTCTGAGTCTGCTGCTGCGAAGACCAGTTCACCATCGACCTCTGAGAGAAAGAAGAGATAAGCTACGGCTTCTTCAGCCGAACCACTGGATCGAATACGACGTAGGTGCTTTCTCATGGTGGTGGCACTGACCAATTCCATTTCAGGAAGGCCATCTGAGCCTGGAGTCTGTTCAACTCTGGATAATACTGTGCGAACACTGGAGCCTGATGAGATAGCATCTTGCTTCGCCATTCTCGAGTCCGACATACGGCCTCTCGATGACAGGTGTCATTCAAGTCTTTCCTTGAATAAATGACAGATGATGTGACTTATCATCTCGATGACATGACAGTCATAGTCGACCGTACTGACGACTGTCTGTCATTATAATATATGACATGACTCGACATGACATGACATGGTATGACATGTCTGACAGGTATGACACGTATGACACGTATGACATGTATGACACATGTGTCATCGGTCATAACCCTGACACAACAGGATATTGCGCTGCAGGCAACACAGGAAATGGAGCTACCAGAAACACAGAATATGGGCATGGAAGCACAACAGGACGCCGAGGGCGAGCTTATTGAAATGGCCCGACAACAGGAGGACGCACAGGAGGAATGGAGAGCACTCCAGGAAATGGCACAACAACAAGCAGCGGCACAAAGGGAGACACACCTTGCGAAAGAATGGAGAAGGGCCTCGATGGAAAAAATACGGATAGCGGCTCAAGAAAAGCCAGAGAAATACATGTAGCACTTAGAGGGGGACAAAGCCATGCACAAGCTCTCTAATGGCGGATACTGGAAGGAGGGAACAGAATACCTGAACGAACATGGCGTGACTATCCTGCTGAGATGCAGGGCGAACAAGCTGCCAGCAGGTCCATACAAAAAACGGCAAGGAGGGAAACGGGCACAAAAGTACAAATGCTGCGGAATGCCCAGACAAGTGAATGCGGGCTCGGGGTTTATTCCGGATTAATTTTGGGCCGAAAACTAGATTAAAAATGATAGTTCCTACTTAACCCCTATGGAGCGGGTGGAATTTTTTGCCAAAAGCACTAGTTTCACAAATGCGCCGTTTTCACGGTATATGGTACCTTGGTAAGTGTGGGTGATTCGTTACATGTTCCATAACTCCTATAAAGTGATTTTGATCTATAAAATACATGATCGCATTATATATACAACGATATATCGGTGATATACAAGCCAAAAAACACGTTTTCCAGGAACCAAAAGTGTCAAAAATCAGTTCTCACAACCGCTTATTCGAGTATTAGGTCGCCCCTCGACCATAAAACAATCGCCTTTACTAATGCCTTGAAATTGGTAATGGTGGCTGTAGTTAAACGCACCAATACATCGAAATATTCGAGCAATAAGGTGAAGAAAACACCAAAAAACAACGAAAAAACATCATTTGTCAAATGTTTTCCATACTTAAGGCCATATTGTGTGTTTTCGGGGGAAATCGACTGTTGGGAAAGTAAGTATTGGCCATATGAGGTGCATGGTCATTTTATATGATAGTGGTCACTGAACCAACAAATCCTTGTCGATGAATGGCATCTACACCTCGATTTTGCACACTTTAAGATACTTTTGACCCAAATTTTATGCCTAGAAATAAGCAACTTTGGGGATTTCACTACGAGAGATGGCCAATCAAGGGGATATTTTCCCGATTGTGAATACGTGAATTCCCGTCGGGAATTCCTCCTAGGACCTTCTGTCAGTCTAGGAACTCCCACGCAAGTATGCATGACATCATTAAATTTTGGATTAAAAATATTAAATGTATATATTCGTTTGCAAATCAAGTTTGAAATACCTCAACTCAGGTTTCGTTTCACACAAGGGGGGGGGTACTGGGAATGGGAATGGGAACTTCCATATAGAACACATGGAATCTGCAAAACGGGAATTCCCAGTGGGAATTTTAGAAAAAAACCTTATTTTTTCTCATAACTCAAGTTTGAAATACCTCAACTTAGGTTTCGTTTCACACAAAGGGGGGGGTACTGGGAATGGGAATGGGAACTTTATATAGAACATGAAAAATGGAAAACCCAGGAATTCCAAGTGGGAAATTTTAGAAAAAACCTTATTTTTTTCTCATAACTCAAGTTTGAAATACCTCAACTCAGGTTTGGTTTCACACAGGGGGAGGGGTACTGGGAATGGGAATGGGAACTTCCATATAGAACACATGGAATCTGCAAAACGGGAATTCCCAGTGGGAATTTTAGAAAAAACCTTATTTTTTCTCATAACTCAAGATTGAAATACCTCAACTCGGGTTTCGTTTCACACAGGGGGGGGGTACTGGGAATGGGAATGGGAACTTCCATATAGAACACATGAAAAATGGAAAACGGGAATTCCCAGTGGGAATTTTAGAAATAACCTTATTTTTTCTCATAGCTCAAGATTGAAATACCAACTCAGGTTTCGTTTCACACAGGGGGGGGGTACCGGGAATGGGAATGGGAACTTCCATATAGAACACATGGAATCTGCAAAACGGGAATTCCCAGTGGGAATTTTAGAAAAAACCTAAATGCACTCCCTGATGATATTTAGGTATACCAACTATAAGCGGATTATCCACTTTAGTGATAACTTATCAACCTATGATATGTTTGAGCATATGACTGTGCTCTAAAAGTATATCAAAAATGATATCTCTAAATTTCAAACATATCTGGACATAGCTTGATTATAATCAAAGCAGTTTAGCACAGCACATATATATGTGTGTGTATGTCCACAACAACCTATGTCAGCTCAATACATGTATGTACTGATCTGGTTAGGTACATGCATTTGTGCTGATCAATACTGAGTCAATTGTTAGAATGCAGTATAGTGGTTGTTGTTGCTCCAGCGATGTGTGAGAGTGAATGGACTGTGCTCAACAATTACCAGCTGTTGTAATGAGCACAGTATTCTGTCTTCGTTCGGGTCTGGAGATAACTCCATCCAGCCCTACAGCATGTTGTCTTATTCTGCTCCCATATGTATCGCCATGTTTGACATTCCACACGCACATGTGTTTGTGGAATGGTATCCATATCATAATGCACATGATAGACATTATAGTTGATTAATTCACTCTGAGTCGGTGAATGTCAATATATACAGTAAATGTCAGTGTGTGTGCAATGTGTAGTACTGCTGATTAGTACTACTTTTGCCAGAGCGTGTGTGTTCACTTTACACACTTACAGGAAGGTGACTTCTGGTATTACAATATTCCCAGATAGTTATCATGCAGGATTGTGATCAGCATACCATGTACTGAATGAATCTAGCATGATATATATCAAGTTAAGGGTTATTGTAATCCTGATATAATCTCATTCACAATAATGAGTTGCTGGTTGATTTTACATGTAGCTCTGGTGAGTATTCCTTCCAGTAATCCACCATAGAACGGTATGTGATCCGAAGAGCATCTCGGCTCCACCGGGACATAACGAGCTAATTATGATGTTAAGACTACTTTCAGGCACCTTATGCTAACATGAGTTCTAATATAATCTAGCATGCACTGCAATGTGCTTGTGGAATGTTCCGTACATTGCAAAATGATGCTAATGTTCCAGTTGCTAACGTGATCAAACTGGTATATATATACTACAGCTGATATCGTGATCAAGCTGCTTTGGTGATGCAAGCACAACTTACAATATTGCAGTCACTCAGTATAGAATGTATACATGGTGTAATGCTGCATGTACTCATGTGCTGCATGTTGGTGTGTGCTGCATATACTCATGTGCTGCATGTTGGTGTATAATGCAATCATTGCAAGCTCAGTATACACATCTCTTGCACACTATATTGCAAATAAGCATACAAATGCTGACGGTTTGAAATATTTCTGCAGTCATCAATATATGGTGTGAAATGCTGCAGTATAGTAATCATGTGTCCATCATGCGTCCATCCAAAATATCCCTGCGAGTATACAATTATTCTGCAGAGGATATTGACGCGCGTAACATGGCATATGTACGGATGGCGGACACTGTAGACATGTGCATGTCTCGCTGCATGTAGATACATCAGGAATCATGCGCCCTAAAATCGTGCGTTTATTGCATCCGATGAAATCATGACAGGTGCACATCGCGCTGACGAGCTAAAAATCATCGTACGAGCGGATTATTGTGTACGGTTCGAGCGGATCATTTGCGAAAATTGATGTTGCCAATTATTTCACAAAGTATATCATTGTCACCGGTGTATTGTCGCATGAATGAATGCGATCGCGCTATCAAACGAAATTTCGTACGTCCAGTTGCAGTTGATGTAAATCATATGTACTGACGATCATTTTTCGTTCGCGCATCTGCATCTCGCATACCGTGACAACTCTGCGAATTTTGACATCATATGTATGCGATCCGTACACTGTGCGCACACCTTGTCGCTTATAGTATTAAGACGACTTCTCTGCGAATGCTGTCAGCTGCGAACATGTTCGCGATGATAAATCCTCGCGCAATCTCTTTGCTTTTGCAGCGGTATATGCAATATCAAATATTCGTGCGGATACGACGCCAATTACGTGCTCACGCTCCGCAACCTGCATATACAAAATTTATTGATATCTACGCGCTGCACTCACTTGAGTTCTCGTTCTCGTGCCTTGACGAGTTCAGAATACCATCTATTAGGGCTGAATAAACGAGCCCTCAGTATATTAATAATATGCTGGTGTTTATTGGACAGTAAACACACATGCAACGTATGAGCGGAGATGAGTGCAGGCTTCTGTGAGAAGATGCTGCCTCTAGCACAACGCTAGCTCATCTAAATACCAAATGTCTCCCATCGCATAGATGGTACCGCCATTGGGTTGTGAACCCGAGACATTGGTTGAACGACCAGTATCGTCAGAACGAATAATACGTTCGCCCCATAATACTGCGCATGCTTGTTCCGCACATGCTTGAAGCGAAGATGATTTCTTGTTTGTTACTTCAAGATGTATCTTGCTTTGCCATCTTCGAGTTCGACATACGAACTCTCGATGACAGGTGTCATTCAAGTCTTTCCTTGAATAATGACAGATGATGTGACTTATCATCTGACGACATGTACAGTCATAGTCGACCGTACTGGCGACTGTCTGTCATTATAATATATGACATGACTCGACATGACATGACATGGTATGACATGTCTGACAGTTATGACACGTATGACATGTATGACACATATGTCATCGGTCATGACCCTGACACACAGTGTTCTTCCTTTTAATACATTTATATTTGCAGACGTCGTGCTCGCATGTCGCGATGCGATCTAGCGGTCTCCCTTTTACATCGTCTGCATGTCAAACACGCATGGTGCAATTATGAAATATATCTGCCTACAATTCGCTTCCTGTATCGCGACTGTCGAGCCTGCGTGTCGGTTGGGATGCATCCAACGGGATATCTGCCAAGACGCCATGCGAATGGAGACGATACACATTTGAATTCAGCCATTGGCACTACCATGCGAGTATAAAATGTCAATCATGCCAATCAAGCACATATATTCAAGCAAATGCGCAGATGGCATCACGATATGCAAGTGTGGCATTTGCGATACAGGAAGCGAGTTGTGAGCGTGTGCTTGTGCGAATGGGGTATATGAATAGCAGTGATTACTTGTGCTTCGATACAATTTAATCAATAATTAGAAATCCCTCAGATGGGATGCTTCGCCGACAAGTGGCATTACCAATTTATACACCTGTGTGATAATGTTTATCGAATAAAAATATTTTCCGAAGTTTTGTGTAAAGTCGACCTCGCGTAAGCCATACCTTGATATGGGAGAGGTTCTTACCGAGGAACTTAAAGGCGTCTTGATTGATGGCGAGGTTCTCGTCTTGGAGATACTCTTCAGGGTCGCTATTGTGGCCTTCCACAAAGTAGGATGTGTACTTATGCGTGGCATAGTTGGCGAACTCGGGGGTGGCGATAACCAATGCACAGTCCTCCTCTTGTGTGGAGATCATGAATCGTACGTCTGGATGGTCACGAACGAGGAAGTATTGTTTAAGTTCCCTATGGAACACTTCACGGTTTGGATCCTCCACGAAGGCGATACATGACATGCCGAAATCAAAGCGTGTCTCCCACACCTATGTTCGTGTGCCAGCCATCCATACCACTTACTGTCATACCGTGCACAGACCATCCACACGGTTTGAGGGTTTGAGCGAGGGTTTGAGGATGTGAGGGAGATTAAACTTTGAGTCGCACCTGGTCTCCAGATCTTTGTTCCCAGTATATGGCTTTCCCGACCCGATATACTTTGTGCTCGACCTGCGACAAGCTAGCTAGCATATTTAGGCGAGGTGTACACATTGTCGTGGCGGTTCTACTTGCATAAAACGAAGCAAAGGAACATTGGAGTCACACTTACCTCACGAAAGGTTTCGCCGCTCGCTTGACAAACAACCACGGAGCGTTTCAACTCCGAGAAGGACTTAGGAGGAGGCCTTGGTGGTGGTTGAAGCAAAGCAGGTTTTTTGGGTTTGCGGGCACCATCTAAAGCTGCTGCTTCACACTCAGACTTCCACGTGTGTAAACGTTTTGCGTTCTCAAGTTTCCTATTCTCAACCTCTAATTTCTTTGCTTGCTTCATTCTGGCCTCGTTATCCTTGTATTCTTGGGACTGATGGTTCTCTAAAGTTCTTTTTGGCGCTTTAGAAATTTTGTCGGGAACCTCTGATACTGGCTCGTGACAGGTACAATGCTCTTTCTTACCAGGCAGTGCATACTCTGCCTTGGGGATATCACAGTTCAAGATGCATATCGGTTGGTGCACTTTGGCGCGGGCATCAGTGTCTTTTGCAACCTCTTCCCCTAGCCGTTCTTGGAATATGCTATGGACCACCATACTACCATACTCTACGCATTTTTCTATGATACTCATGAAGCTCCTGAGGTAAGCTTCAACGTTAGGCCCCTCGGGCATACTCTATCTGCAAGAGGTCAAGAATACAGTCAAGAAAGAATAGGAAACACCGCCAAGATAAGCCTGATTACAAAAGTTAAATTACAATCAAAACACAATACTGTTCATACTAGTTGTTCATACTAGTCCACTTCTAGGGGGGGACGTGTTAAGCAAGTGGCACACGTACACGAAAGGAAAGGAGCCCTTTTCGGAATGGCAGGAGTAGGGTTGATAGGTCGGTCTTTCATTAGTTCGTCATACACCCAAGCCGGCACATGTGGCTCAAGGTTGTCCGGTTGTTCAGGCGCGAGCTGTTTCGGCTTACTTTCAGACAAATCACTGAGCACGACATACTCGATCACTTCAGGCTCTGGCTTCGAAATAGGGGCAACCACAGGGTCAAGCTTGCGATGCTTGGGGGGCTCCTCAGCCCGGTGTAAATTGGGGGGCTCCTCCTCATTATGAGAGATAGAGGAGTCCTCAAGGAGGTCAGGTGTAGAAGTTCTCTCAACAGTAGCCATGCGTGCTCGTTTCATAGTTCTCGGCCTCCTGTTCACATTGAAATAACAAATAATATTACTCGTAGGGCTTTCCCTAATAGAGTTTTGGACCTGTACAGTGTGAGTACTAACCTAAAACACTATACGAACTCAGAACGTGCCACGTTTGGAAAGACGTGTACGTTTCGACACTGGCTGGGTTGCCGCACGAGTCTTACGCTTCTCAATCTTGGCGACAGTATTGCGAGGTGGAGCAGGGGGAGGGGGGGGGAGGTCGGGGAGCGCGTAGGGAAGCTGGAAATAAATTATTCACAGCTGTTTTTGGCCGCAAAAAGGATAGATCATCGTTCCACATCTCCCATTCGGAAGGCGTGAGAGAGATTTGAGAGGCAGGAGAGTCTTGCATGGAGTCTTGCATGCTGAAAGAAGAGAAGAATGCACTATTAAGACATTATTATTTGAGAGGGTTGAGGGAAAAAAGTGAAATTGCATGTGGGAAAATATGCAGGAAGCTCACGTGAGAGAATGTTGAAAAGTGAGTGGTCTTGAGGAGCCTGCACAACAATAAACAGCGATAATTGACAAACAATGTGTTGTAAAAAATGTTACTGAGGCCATAGTGGTCGCTTGGACGTATTAATCTCGCTTTGGCGGCATGTTTTGGGTGCTAGATTAAGCTAGGGCAACGCTGTAAGGTTGCTGGAACTCAGATAACAAATGCATTTGAGTGCTAGGGACAATTATCCTGCCCCACTTGGCGAACTCTGTAGCAAATGCGGGCACATCAGGCCCCGCGTAAACAACCACGTACCCGTGAGGGGATTTTGCGGTATTCTCGTTCAGAGGGCTTGTGAAGCTTTGACCTTCATACAACCGGCAATATGTGCACTCGTCAATTAGGTTGAACCACTTGTACCCTACGGCTGCTTTAAGAATGCAAACAAATGCTTTCACGTTACCGGATTTGTATCCTGCCAACAAACGCTCAAAGGCCAAGCCATTGGCGCTCACACCATTATACAATCCGCCAGGAGGGTTCATAAAAACATTTCCGAAAAGGGCGCTGAGAAATCCATTCTTCTTGCGGTCATAAAAAACAGCAGCCTTAACAATGAGATTAGCAAGTATTTCGGAAAAAGGATCCAAGTCAATTCGTTTCAGTACCTTTCGTGCAGAAGCCACTAACTGAGCTGGAGAAAATCAACGGTCTGACTGCGAAGAGAGCCACAAATCAAATGCCTCAGGAATAGGATCTTGTTGTCTGTTTGTTGAATCTTGCGCGCTAGAAGGATTTGGCGCGTTACTTTCTGCGTGTGCGTTTGGAGTAGCGCGTTGCCTTGGGAATCCTATCGCTGCTTGCTGGATTAGTTTGACAGAGATTGCGAGGCCTTGTTGTTTAGCAGTAGAGCACGCGAGATCCCATACAGCACTTCTACTATTGCGCAATACCGGAGTTAAGGCTTCAAGATGCGAAATGTGCGAAGGCAACTCAGATCCTTTGGAACAAGCGAGATCCATAAAAACATGGGCGCCAAGCACGTACTTCTGTGCCTGACGCCCTGAGAAACTCAAACCTAAAGAGGCAACGCGCTCTGTGACATAATCGTGTATAGTGGAGACTTGGCGCTCTTCTCCTTTAGAGTCGCGAAGATTCAAAGGCAGATGGAAAGTCGCAATTGCGAACAACGCGAAGCAAACAGAGGACAGTGAGGTCACAGTAAGGCGTTTTTCAATCTTATTCGCTGTGGTCTCTAACAAGATGCCGGTTTGCAGGTTCTCGAGGCAACTCTCGCAAAGTTTTCCTAACATTAGCGCGCATACTAGCAACATTTTTGTTTTTAGGCATCGTTAAAAAAAACAGTTCGCCTTGCAAGGCGGAGCAGGGTCAAACCGTGGAAGCTCGTGGTTAACCTAGGTGGTGAGTGGTGATTATAGTCAACGCAAAGGTGATCACACGGAATTCGAATCTGAAATGACTATGACGTCAACAGCCGCCATCGCCAAGATCATGGTCATGACTCAGGTTCGATATCGCGAGATGACAACCTGGGAATTGTGTCATACCAGGCTGAAATCCAGCGTCTGTAGTATTACCCTATGCATATATGCACTGTGATATGTTGTATGGTATGTCGTGCAATAATATATGATAAAAAATACACCGCTGCTGCTGACCCGGGTCAACAGCAGCGGTGTATTTTGAAGTGAACTAAAGTCGAAAGTGATTCAGAAACAGTTTCAAACTGTCTCGAGCTTCCCAACACCGATTTATCTGCGTCCGATGACTGTGTACATGTAATTGTACCGTCAGATCGAAAATAATTTTATACACAGTGTCTGGCGTAATTTTCGAGTCATCGTCGTCATCGAAAATGCACTTTTGATTAGGTCATGAAATTGCTGTATGACACCGCACATCTGCCCTGTCTCAGACTGTCACCAACTTGCACTCTGTCAGACTGTCACCAACTTGCACTCTGCGAGCTCCTGTGTATAATTCCCAACGCTCATGACACTGTCACCAACTTTCATTCTGGGAGCTTTGCGGACTGCGTCACATGTCGTAAAACCTGGCGACCACCTACCTGATCACAAAAGTGTGACCACGTACTCCACACATTAAACGCCGCATGGGCCCTCCGTCGGAGACGGGAGGGTAT
>LGRX02003557.1:0-25723 GCA_001247695.2 Cymbomonas tetramitiformis
TCTCGTTTACTATGTGGGAACCACGTTTTCTTCAGTTTTGCTCATAAGTAGCGTTTGTGTTGTGTAGGGAGCGGAGGTTAAGAGTCCGATGAAAAAGAAGGCAAAAGGTTCCGAGAAGAAGAAAGATGCTGCTCCAAAGTTGGACAGGAAGAAAAGCCTGAAGCGACTTTAAAGCCGCAACGTTTAGTGTGAACTCTGGAATTGCCCACGAAGAGTGGGCAATCAGTAATAACAGTTGTCACAAAGAGACAGGTGAACCTGCCTCGTGCTACTGGTGGTTTGAGGTGGATTAAGGGACACTGTGTAGAATAGAACAATAGAAGAAAGTAGGAGAGTTTCCGTTCGTATTTTTTGATGCAGGTATATGCATCTTCCTATCGAACAGACAATTCTTAATACCAAGTTTGTCTTCAGGACCATTCTTAATACCAAGTTTGTCTTCAGGACCATTCTTAATACCAAGTTTGTCTTCAGGACCATTCTTAATACCAAGTTTGTCTTCAGGACCATCCTGTGGAGTGCAGCACAGGTGAAAAAGGCAATGTGTGCAATACGATGTTAAGCACACGTATTGTTGATTGCACCATTGGAGCAATGAGCTGCATATGGTATACTTTTGTAAAATTTCATATCGAAGGAAGGAAACTGTTAATGCTAGTGTCTGGCCTTTTGCAAGCTAAGTTGAGGTTATTGCTCCAATAGTTTTATGTATTGGTATGTTAAGTGGGTGGAGCAATGCTCTTTTTTCAAGTATTAGGATTGGTAGGTGTGTGAGTATCATTAACAGTGTATTGAAATGTGCACGTAGACAGTTGTTTTATTATTGTCCAGTCAAACACGCGTGCGTAAGGTTATGGTGGCAAGGTGACGCCGTGCCGTGCTGTACAGCAATTTCATGACCTAATCAAACGTGCATTTTCGATGACGACGATGACTCGAAAATTACGCCAGACACTGTGTATAAAATTATTTTCGATCTGACGGTACAATTACATGTACACAGTCATCGGACGCAGATAAATCGGTGTTGGGAAACTGTTTCTTAATCACTTTCGACTTCCGTTCACTTCAAAATACACCGCTGCTGTTGACCCGGGTCAGCAGCAGCGGTGTATTTTTTATCATATATTATTGCACGGCATACCATACAGCATATCACAGTGCATATATGCATACACTCTTCAATTGCGAACTCATGTCCAACTGCACGTGATCAGCTTCGCCTCCATTGCGCGAAGATAATCACGTGAGGTTAGCCATCCGCACTACAACGCGCCCGCACGAACAAACGTAACCACAAACCTGTATTCAAGTAGCTTGTGTCACGCACAATAAACAAGTTTATAGGTTGCCAGGTTTGCTCATTTCACTTGAGTGGATGAACAATCTACGTGACCTAGGCGACTCCCCGGAATGCCGGTGCTTAAGGAATGGTATACATTCCTTGACGCGACCATAGTACCGTGCTTGCTTAACGCCCGTTAAGCAAGCATAGTGCAAGGCATACGATAAGTTCCAGATAAGTTCAACCGGGCGAAACGCGAATGGCTGCAGATTTCAGCGCTCTCCGCAAACCCAACCCCGATGGCGGCATCCTACCCTACCGGATGCTGGAAAGCGACTGTCCGGACACCGCAGGAGGGTCAAAGGCATACATAAGTCCTCTATATATATGCCTTTTTAAAACTACCTATGGTGTCCGAATTTCCCATGATGTTGTTTTTCACTGATTTTCAGAGGCCGCGGCATCATCCGCTCAGCCGGTGACCCCCGCAGTCCTACGTGTCGGTGGCCTCCGGGGGAATTCGGACACCATACGTCGACGTGTAAGGTCCTAATTGGTGGGTATTGTATGTCGCCGTATCCCGGCGCATGCCGCGCGGTGGTCGAAAACGGCATGCACTGCAAGATAAGGCGGCACTTTTGACGACTGGTGAACTCGTTGATCTGAACGGCAAGAAGGCGATTTGAGGCAATCGCAGAAGCTCACAGTCCTCAGATATGGTGTGCGATTATATCGGCTTGTCAGTCAGTTACACTACAAATACAGTCTTAAAATTGGAGACAAATTGCCGTATGCTGGTGCCCCACAATTCAAGGCGGGTGGCAACTGATGTGTAGCTCTTTGGGCTTGGGGGTTTGTTCCTAGAAGCGTTTCTCACACATCTTCACCGTTGTGAAAAAGGGCCTTCGTCGTTTGTTCATCGCATGTGGCTCGTTGGCCCCATTATGCCCCCCACGCTGTTGACGGATTGCCTATCGGAGCTTCCCACACGCCCTGCGACTCGTCACTGGCCTTCCCAAGAAACTTTGCAGCACGAGTGAAGCACTGTTGCTTAACGAATTCTAGTTCAGCACGAGTCAAGGCCCTGACTTCTGAACTGCCGGTCCCCGCGGCGATGAGCACACGTGAACAGGCGGCTCCCATTAGTAATCGTGTTTCCCCAAGCTGCTGCCAAACCCTTGTCTTAGTCCGTGTGAGATTTCTCGACGGTCAGGGTTGTCGTACTTCTCGTCGCCATACTTCGCTTTTGAAAATAGCAACTGCATCCCGTGGGACACCTCACTCTCGTTCCTGCGCAAGCAGTAGTATGCCACGTGGATTGTGCGGTGCCGAGCATCCTTAATCATGGTGAACATGCGAATAAATGCATAGTTGCTACGCATGTGTGCTCCATCGCCAAAGCTAAAATGAATTAGCGACAGTCACCGTGAGGCTATGGCAACCAGTCCTCTTCATGTGATTGCATGTTAGTCTTGGGAGTTGTAGTTTAACTCCGGGCGTGCGCTATGCATTCGGAATACAACACAATACAGTGGTTATTAGCTTTGCTGCTCCCGTGTTTCGGGAGCTCTGTCACAGTATTGTCGGGGAGCGCAGGTGTTTGGTCTTCTGTCACGCAGACTTTCTGATAACAAATTTTGCTTAACAAATTTCGCGCAAGGCCATTGCTTCCTTTTCTTTCTTTTTCAATTTCAGTGGCTCATCCTTTAAACAGGTTTTCCTCGCGAGTCGCTTTTGCTTTTGAGGGGGTGAAGTCTGGACGGCCGATAAGTTGTGCAAGGGGCAGTATAGATAGGTCCACACCCCTGGTTGTGCCAACCGTTGGGTGAAACTCCCAACACCCCTGTTTTACTGACGTGGTTTCTGCGCAGGTGTATATGGCTACTATCCTTAATCCAGATCCTCCCACAAGAATCTAGCGCAAATGGGCATGGCGACCTTGTATGTCGTATATAGGGGCCCGGCATATGCTTTGGGGCAATATTTATGAACCTTTTGAATTATCTATAACATTTCTTTGCTTGAAATGTCGATGGTTTGACCTTTAATCTTAGCGTGGTTTGGGTGGGTGCTTTCACAGAATTTTAATCAAAATGCTAGATCCTACTACAAGGATCTAGGGTACCGACAACTCTAGGCCTTGCTACACGAGCTCGGGTTGGTGCGTATGTTGTTAACCCTCGAGAATATGACCAAAACTAATTTTGTAAGCCCTTTAATATCATACTAGCCGGATTAATCGCCGCATATGCGTATGCTATGGTGTAGTACCGTCGAAATTCAATATTTCCATCATTATCAGGGTCTGAAAATCGTATTCTAGAACCTCTAGCGGTAGTTCTAACCGTTCAAAAAATCCCAAGGAGACTTTGAAGTCATATTAAAGTACTGAAGTGCTCACCAAGGCAAAGATCTAGCCTTAAAGCTTAAAATGGACCAAGACTCACGCCCAAAATGCGAAATCATCCCCATACTTAAGGAATGTGTATATCTTACCCATGTGACCGCGTTCGTGTGATGTGTCCAATATACATTATCCAAGTCGTATTTTGACCCAAACATAATTAATATACATGCATACCTTGAGATATATCATGTCTATGGTGGCAAAGGATCCATATACGATTGGCAAAAAATTATGGAAGATACACCCCGCTTTTGAAGCTTTAAAAGGCGTAGCAGTTCAAAATTTGGTTGGGGCATGCTATAAATGCATTAGCTAGGAGTATATATGATGGATTCTCGTCAAACCACGCACCATACTACTTAGTATAGGTCCCATGTGGAAAGTATTCCTTGGTGTTGACTTGTAGAAAGCTCGTGGGGCGCCTAAATAAATTATTGAAAAAGTGATCCTTGTGGGAGGATCTAGAGCGTTCTAGGTCCTCCCACAAGGATCTCGGGATAGTAGCCATATAGCAAAAACGTGATGCCCTGAGCCGTTTTCAGTTATCTGCACTGCAGATGACTTTGCCCGCGAAATTACTGTGAGGGATGAACTCACGGGGGTACTGCGACAACTCGCAGCTTTCCTGATGACACTTAGACACGTTCATTGTTGTTCGTTTGTTGTTTCGGATCACCAATAATGTTTTATTGCAGATCGCTTTGACTTTGGCTCGAAGCACGGATCCTACATTTGTTGGGGGGTGAGTTCTGGACAGCTCATGCGTCGTGTGTCATCGAGGTTAGAGATATTTGTTTAATTTCCCTGACTTTGTCAGCTTGGGTGAAACTTTTTACTGACGAGGCATGCCGTTCAACCCCCCCGATCCCCACTCGCAAGACGTGACATGTGGACCAGTCAAGCCGGTCCATCTCCCCAGTCCTCACTCGCCTTAACATTCGCTCTTCCCTGCATTGACGAAGCTCAAACGCCGCGCGGACCTCGCTTTACTGCAATACAACATGCGGCGCATCATGCGCAAGTGACCGTTCCCTTCTTGCGTAGAACTTTCATGTCGACGTTCTGTGAATTCTTACTTTGCGAATGGCCGTGCTTGGAGGCTGGCGGGCTGATCGATAGAGCCTGCAGAACTTTGGTTCGAGTCCCAACACACCGTTTTGACGAGCGTTGTGGGGGGGCAGATCAAGGGACGGTATCGGGATTTCTTTTGGTCATCGATAACTTTGAATAACTGCTTGAAAACTATCGATTGATATGATATCATGAAAACTCGGATGATAAAATTTGATATCGATTGATATGTAAAACTCTGTAAAACACTGTCGATTGATATGCACAGCTCTGTAAAACACTATCGATTGACAATTAAGAATTTTGGCTATCGGCGATAATCGATAATGATACCGATATTAGCCCCGAAATAGGTTGATATATCGATAATCAAAATGATGGCGTACTCAACGAACAGTGACAGTGGAATTATTGGAAATACACCTCATCCACCTAAGGCAGATTCCTTCGCTGGGGTAAGTTCAGGCCCCCGCCCCTGACGAAAAATGTCCGATTGTGTACGCCGTAAGGATTCGAACCCTAGTTGCTAGAATTCAAATGCAGCGGTGCTTAATAACCAACTAGACTACAATGCGTATTTGAGAAACCATCCGATTTATCTATTTATTAATATGACTATAACATCATTTTAATAGCTGTATTGTAATAATATTAGCATGTTATAAAGAGGTATCAGAAACTTTGTTGTAAGTTTCACATCTCACAATTGCAATGTCAAAGGCACAGCAAACAAACAAACTCATTCAAATGCCACAACAACAACCTAGAAAAAAACCGTTGCAATTTCCCAGCGTTCATCCATGTTATATGATACTTTATATATCACACAGGCAGGCAGGCAGGCAGGCAGGCAGCGCTAACCTTGGGTGGAGGGACGAGGATGGTACATATCACTGACTGTCATCCGAGGAGGGGACACAACACGAGGATACCCGTTGTGACCTTTCTTTTTTGCAGCACCTTTGCAGCCTGTGCTTGAGGCACCCAACCTTAGAAGTACATCTGTCGCAACCACTACACGAGTGACAGTCGTAACTGCTTGTCTAACTTGTCACACTGTTAATATCTCAAGAGCTCTGCCCTCTGCTCTGGTATACCTTTGCACTGCAGGCGTGCCACACTCACAAGTCTAGTGTTATTCGAAAAAACCTTTTTAAAAGGCTGTATATGAGTGCATAACACCTTAACTCTTTGCTTGAAGGTCAGGCAAAGCACATTTCTAAGCATCATCTGCAGCCTCTGCAATCTGCAAGTCCACGTTGGTTGCGAAGCTGCCAATACTGACAGTGTACATCCCAGCTCCCTGCTGTTCGCTCTTGCTCAACATCTTCGCACGTATCATGGGGTTCTTGAACACCATCACCCACATGCACCTGCGACCTATATGACCATGCTCCAGATGTCCAATGGCGTGAACCCTGCCCGCATGGCAAAGCTCTCTGAAATACTTTGCCCCTGGCTCCGGCATGTCCGTCATGTAATGTGGCGGCACGTGGACGCATGCCACCACCCTGCTCGTCAAGACTGCCAGAGGGAACGCAATGTCCAACACGGCGAACCACGGAGAAGTGACCACAGCATCACACACTCCCATACTGCTTTCTCCACAACTGGTAGTTGCCGGGTTGTAAGGCGTCCATGGCTTCCTTCCAACCTAGATGCACGTTCCAGTCGTTGTTCAAGATCGAAATATGTGGATTTGCTGCTCCCAGTGGCTGCTGCCCGGTGGTACTTGTAATAGTACTGAAATCGTGTTCAGTACTATTACAAGTACCGAGTCCCCGCGAATTTTTTCAGGCATCTCCGCCGGTCCGGTTGGGCAACCATCCATATCTTGGCACATTTATGACCTAAACTAACTTGCCATATGCTCCATTGGTCGATATTCCACTTGGAGGCTTCTCACTGGACGTGTATAACACAATGGGCAGTGATTTTACGGATTACCTGCTTGACAACTATGTCGAAAATGACATGCGTCTTTCAATAAATGTTTTCAAGCACACCACACCGCCGAATCAAGTGGGAACGCATTCAAATCGAAGGCAGACACCATACCTAATCACTCACATATCATGGAACAATTTGGCATCATGATACCAATTGTATATATTGTTGTAAACGTACACCTTCCATGTGAAAACCTATTTATTATATTCCAAGCGATCCAATGTGATTCAAGTAGCATGCAAATATTCATTCCAACGCGTGCCCAAGCGCCGTACATCGCCCAAACATGATTCAAAATGACATTTTGGACTGTAGCCAGCATTGAACGGGGCCTATACGTTGTCGGGGATGCATGGCTGAGTGTCGGTCATGCGCTAAGACCTCGCTGTCGGCACAGCGGTGTACGCGTACGCAAGTAGCATGCTAGGAATCGCCCCAACGGGCGCCCTAGCGCCATATATCGCACGGGCATGATTTGATATGATAATTCGGACTACGAGACGTACTGATTTGGGCATGGCTGATAATGGAGGTGCATGATTGAGTGGTGGGGACGAGGTGACGGGGCCTGGTAGACAGAGTGCCAATACGCATACACAAGTTGCATGCTCGTAATCATCCCAGCGGGTACCCCACCGCCGTGCATCGCCCAAACATGATTCAAAATGATATTTTGGACTGTAACCAGCATTGAACGGGGCCTATACGTTGTCGGGGGTGCATGGCTGAGTGTCGGTCATGCGCTAAGACCTCGTTGTTGGCACAGCGGTGTACAGTAGACACTCATATTTAATGAAACAGAGATCTGGCTCCAGCCAGCCAAATCACTAAAATCGTGACCCCCCGCCAGCGCCAGCGTGCTAATGAATTCGTTCATTAGAAGGAACGCGATTCATGAGCCAACCAGCGCCATTCGTTATCTTCCTCGGCCTTACAAACTGAAATTTTCGAGAAAATTGTGTGCTGATTTTTCGAAGTGATAAAATGGACCCAGCGAGTAGGCAACAGCTTAGAGAGCTTCACACGGACATGAAGGACGGCATACTATCACAGTCTCACTACGAAGAGCTGCCTGCAATTGCCTAATGCCATGTGCAATAATTAGCCATGTGCACCGCGTCAAGCTATGCCAGCGTCAATTCCTTATTTTAAGATTGCCGAAAGCATGTCAGCCAGCGACGGCCTTCCTTATTTCGGACCTCTTCCTTATTTTTTTTGGTCCAGCCAGCCAAATCACTAAAATCGTGACCCCCCCCAAAACGCTGGCTGGTTCCTTAACGGTGAATTCCTTAATACTGAGTGTTTACTGTACGCGTACGCAAGTAGCATGCTAGGAATCGCCCCAACGGGCGCCCTAGCGCCATACAGTAGAAACTTTATTGTTTTTTATTGTTTTTCGTGCAAGTGAAAAACTAATTGAAATGCAAAACTTTTTGGGACACATAAATTATATATTTTTGAAATTTATCCTTATCTTTATCTTTGAGCTCCGCCATTTCAATTATTTAGTTTCGAACTTTATTATTATCTTTGCAAGCCTTGAAATGCGGTTATCGCGTTGAATATTGTGGTGTTTGTTTGTCTTGATCGGCCCTTGTCCGGATAAAACAAACTGCCTCATCGACAACTCTATAACGATCAGATCTAAAATTGGTCGATCAAATCGTTATAGAATTACTAGTCGATAGCGGCCCCGAAATTCCTGCATTGATATCTTGGTGTTACTAAAACGTGCTTGATTTTTTAAGCATCACCGCCGACGTAACGGTGTGTCTGCGCTCAGGTGGATTTGCCTAGGCCCACCTTGAGCACGGCGTGGGGCCCTATACGGCTCTAATCGGTCGTCGTCAATCTAAACGGACGTCGTCATCGGATTCAGCATGGTCGAAAATGGTTAGGAACATACCCACCTTGTCGGGACCCTGTCGGTACATCACGCCTTAGCGGGGGTTAGCGAAACGCGCGTGCCTGGCCGAAGCCCGCGCACGGAGCCGTATATGCGTGCAAGATATTTCGAAAATGGCGCTTGCAGCAACCTTTTAGCGTGTACCGAGTTTGTTTTTCGCTTTACCATTTTTTGCCCAGCCACGTCCGTCCGAGGCGCAGAATTAAATGCGTACTTTATCTCTACGTTTACCAGCTGTGAAAAGACGAGATCCAATATTTAATTTTTGGCTTATCTTTTATCTTTTCACGCCTACCTGTAATATTTCAATAATTAATTCGAAATTTATCTTTACAGCAGTTTTTTAAAGAAATTCGTTATATAATTAAAAAAGTAATAGAGTTTCTACTGTATATCGCACGGGCATGATTTGATATGACAATTCGGACTACGAGACGTACTGACTTGGGCATGGCTGATAATGGAGGTGCATAATTGAGTGGTGGGGACGAGGTGACAGGGCCTGATAGACAGAGTACCAATACGCATACACAAGTAGCATGCTCGTAATCATCCCAACGGGTACCCAAGCGCCGTACATCGCCCAAACATGATTCAAAATGACATTTTGGACCGTAGCCAGCATTGAACGGGGCCTATACGTTGTCGGGGGTGCATGGCTGAGTGTCGGTCATGCGCTAAGACCTCGCTGTTGGCACAACGGTGTACGCGTACGCAAGTAGCATGCTAGGAATCGCCCCAACGGGCGCCCTAGCGCCATATATCGCACGGGCATGATTTGATATGATAATTCGGACTACGAGACGTACTGATTTGGGCATGGTTGATAATGGAGGTGCATGATTGAGTGGTGGGGACGAGGTGACGGGGCCTGGTAGACAGAGTACCAATACGCATACACAAGTAGCATGCTCGCAATCATCCCAACGGGTACCCAAGCGCCGTGCATCGCCCAAACATGATTCAAAATAATATTTTGGACTACGAGAAACTAATTATGTAGCATAATGTAGGGGGAAATAACTTTTGGGGAATTTAGCGTGGGAGGGGGCACTACAGGGGAGCTGAAATCAGTCCTGGCTCAAAATTTGGGTGTTTTCAGCCATACGCATACAGATTTTTTACATTCATATCGTGCATAATGTACACAAATGTCACATAACACTTTATAGGTCACACAGTTCCAAGTATTGAGGAAGTTGTGGCTATTTAGGGTATGGGTTTGGGTGGGCGGAAAATGATATGTTTGAGGGGCCGCCAACAACCACGCTTGGCGATAGGAATGACGCACTTTATGCATGCTATGCATATGGAAAGGCCATGAGCAAGTAAAGCTGGCATCTATACATATATATCGAATTTTAGAAGCCTTCACGACCGTCATACTGTGACTTGTGTGCTTATGTCACACGTTCGCGCGGAGCCAATTCGATAATTTTCGTCCTTAAAAAACGCGAATTTCGGATTTCTGGCGGGTGTGGGTCATATTCCATCACCGCGCGGGCCCTAATTCATATCAATCACGCAAGTGACTCGCTAGATATCTTCAATACTTTCCAATATCGAAACACGATGGTTGGTTTGACCTCCAAGGCCTTGCATGAGGGTCTCTCAAGGGTTATAGTGTTCATGTCGGATACTTGTAACAGTACTGAGCAAAATAAATTATTTTCAGGCATTTTACCCCTGGAAAGCGCGCTCAAAATACACCACCTTAAACTTGATGGTGGCATGTATATATGTTTTCAGAAATTTAAAAGGGTCATAAATGAATTTTCTGAGATGTGGTTTGACCTATATTACCAAGTTTAGTGCCGGCTACGTCTATTTTACTACGGTATTTGTAACAGTACTGAAGTTCCGGGAGTAGCCACCAGGACCTTGCCGGTCACTCCGGTGCCTGCCCATGGGTCCCACACTCTCTGAATCTCCGACCAGTCCACTTCCACTGAACGCCTCTTGACCTCAGCCGGCACTGTCATCACCAGCTCCAATCCCCAGTCTAACAAACTGGCTTCTTTCACTTGCAATAAAGAATGTATTTGTACACTGAGAGTACTTCTGTCTTCGCAAATGTAATATAGCCACGCTTTTGGCCTGCCAAGGGCAAAACAATAATAGGAGAATATACTCGTTTGGTATATTCAGGTGTATAGTCAGTTACGCAGTGTGAGTGTTTAGTGAATACCAACTTAAACTGAATAAAGTGTTGTGATAACTTAATAACCTAAACCTAAACCCGGAACGGTCACACTGACTATTGTACTCGTACTCGTACCCTAGTCACGATCTCAGTCTGGACTCTCTGACTCAGGGGCAGCCTGCCTGTCAGGGCTGCCTGGCCAGAACTCAGTACACCACCTCAATATTGGAGATGGTGCCTAGGATGATAGAAATACAGTGAAGTCAGTGCTGAAGCACGCGGCAAGAAAATTAAGCAGCAGAGCTGCACCACCTACTGTGTTATTCTGATAATGTTCGGGTCCAAACTGCCAGATAAAACATGCTACTGCAATTTCTAAAGCTCGATTGAACTACAGCTGCAAACACAGATAAAGTGCAAACCACAAATTGAAGAAGTCATCTCAAAATTGAAAACAAGTCCAAAACAGAGCACGGCATACTAAGTGAAGCCCAGTGAAGAAGTTACCGTGGTCAAAGTAAAATCGTGCACCAGCAGTCTGCTGGTGCACATCCAGAGTCACGCCGTCAGTCAACCTCGTCCATACCAGAGCCATAGCCGGAGTCGCCGTCAGAGCCCTCCGATTGCAGCTCGAGGCCATAGTAGGAAGGATTATCGTAGACGGAAGACAGCTCGTGGTGGGAGAGGTTTGGTAAAGATGTCGGCGATGTTGTCGTCGCCAGTCCGATAGAGCGGGGCTGTGACGTCCACCCCGTAGCGGTCGTCGACGTAGAAACCACCACGTGCGGAGCCGTGATCCCCGTTCAGGATGGGCGGCTCTACCTCCTCCGGCTCATAGTCTAACGATCAGCGCTTTAAATTGGAATATTCGCTTTAAATTGGAAGTTTTTTTGAAGGTTAGTGTTATGATGTTTTTTGCACAAATATGAACTTATTTTAGCATAAAAATAGGGTGGCTATAATTTTGGAAGTTTTTCTCTTCGTACGGAGCGGGGTTTTTAGGATTCTGGCAGGCAGACCCCGCGACCCTGCTGGAGCCACGGCGGCCACCCAGGCGGCAGCAGCAAACAGCAACAAAAGTTTCAAAATTACAGTATGCTGGCTCCCAAAGGTTTAGCTGGAGAGTGCAGGGTCAGTATGCAAGTCAGCATCCTCCACCCCCCGTGCATACGGCCCAAGCCTCCTCCTGCGCTGACGAAGATCACCAGTGCCAAGACCAACACTATGTAGGCGAAATGGGCAACCCGGTAGCAAGTGACCGTGCGCTGTAGGCGCTGAAGTCGGGCTGCAAAGCGCGGCTTCAGCATGCGGCGTGGGATGGCCGCCAGCGTGGCCGGACCTGCCGCAGAGACCCGCTGTGCTATCGCAAGCGCGCGACCCACTTGAGTATGGAGCGCTGTGAGCCCACGCCTGCCGCACGTCACGCGAGCGCCCAGGAGCCCATGCCTGCAAACGTGGACAGTTACCACCAAGACGTGCCCCAGTGGAACGACTGCCACTCCGAAGCACATGGCGAAAGCGACGAGCCCAAGCCGGAGCAAAGGTACGTGCCACAGCCCGTTCTAGGCATGGTGAAGCCCAGCAACCTGCCAGGCCACAACGCACAGCAGCAGCGAGTGCCTTGCCAACTCCAATAGTACGTGAAGATGGAGGCTGCGATGCGTCCACTGCTGATGCGGAGCTGTGTGTATAACCCACAATGTGCGTGCCACGGCTCTGCGAGCCAGGCTGGAATGGCACACCCAGAGCGTTGCCATTTCCCCAAGGTACATCATGACCTCCAGTGCCGCCCATATTACTATTACTGCCAAGCGAGGCAGCTGCGGTCACTGCAAGCGCACGATTGCCCCCGTAAGGAGGAAGCACACCTGCATGTGCCTCGCCCACCATCTTGCGGTGGGCTGTGCGCTCGGCCCAAGGCCGGGGCTACTGCTCAGTAGTGGGCTCGCCGGGCTGCAGCGGGCCCGGTGCCCGATGGAAAAGGCGGCTGCACTGC
Organism: Cymbomonas tetramitiformis; assembly: GCA_001247695.2. Lineage (NCBI taxonomy): Eukaryota > Viridiplantae > Chlorophyta > Pyramimonadophyceae > Pyramimonadales > Pyramimonadaceae > Cymbomonas > Cymbomonas tetramitiformis. The sequence continues at coordinate 12,759 of LGRX02003557.1, forward strand.
ATTCCTCCTCCTATCCTCCATCATCTCGTCGTGCCTTGGCCGTGCACTTGCCGTACGGGCTACCCCCTGGCCCGTGCGTTCGTTGTGAGCGGCTCCAGGACGCTGGGTTCATTCTCTCCCCGGGGCTCGGTGACCTCCTCCTGCGCTGGCCACTCCGTGGGGAGCGTTGGTGTGCCGGCCCAGGGGTCGAGCTCGCGCGATGCCTGTCACGACGGCTTCCCCTCTGGGCTCTGGCGCCTGCGACATGAACATTCTCCTGCACTGGACCGTGGGGCTCTGTGACATGAACATTCTCCTGCACTGGACCGTGGGGCTCTGTGACATGAACATTCTCCTGCACTGGACCGTGGGGCTCTGTGGGATCCCGGGCCCGCGGCGACCTGTCCGATGCAGCTGCCTGGTTCTGCGCGCCTGAAGGGAACACTTCGGTCTCCTGACTGCAGATGTCCTCTGAGGCGGTGGGGGAACCCAGGTTGATGACTGTGTGGTGCTCGGACCGCTGGGCGAGGTTGACCTCCAAGCCTCTGGAGTGCAACCCACTGAACTTGTTGCCGGCGACAGCCTCGTTCACCGGCTGTTCGAGAGTGCCATGGCGACCATTGGGAAAGGTGTCGCTGGCGGTGCCTTGTCCTATCCCACGGATCCTTCCGGAGGGACGCGGTCGGTCCTGCATCTCCCTCAAGGCCTCTTCGTGCTTCCTGATGATCTCATTCTTCTCCTCGATCCTGACGTCAAACTCCTCGATGGCGGTGCGAAGCATTCCTGCTGCCGTCGCGCCACCCCCCACGCTGTGCGCTACGTCATGCCTCGCTGAAGCAGAGTGCTCTGACAATGGCGACGGTGTCAGCGTGCGGTGCGGGCCAGGAGCCGTGCGACCACCGCGTGCAGGTTCGGGCGAGCGCCCCGAGGCGCTGTCAACCTCCTCATCGCCTCCCACCTGTCTGTGAAGGGAGTCGCCACTTTCTCCGGATTGGTCTGGGACGGGTGATGGTGGTGCCCCCGGGGACGTCGGAGTGATCCCCTCTGCGGTCGTGTCCAAGTTGTTCAGGAACTCGCCACGTAGATGGGCGCGCAACTCAATTCGTCGCGCTTCCTCGGCTTGCATCGCAGGCCCCACGAGAGCCGCGAGTGCAGACAGAGGAGCCCTGTGCATCACTGCACACCTCTCCGACGTCACCCAGCAGCACTGCTCGAACTTGCGCGTCTTAGATGAGAGGTACTCCAAGGTGGCTACTATCCCATGGTCCTTGTGGGAGGACCATAATCGATTATGGTCCTCCCACAAGGACCAATGTTGCAAGAATTTAATTGGGCATTGATCTAGAAGGTGCGCCCAATGATTTTTAGTATCAATGGGCCATATATTAATTACTTCGATGCTTGGTCCGGCCTGGATCCACCCAATATATCCATGTCGTGCGCATTTGCGACAAGCACCCTCAACTTTTTCAGATTGCATTTTTTTGAAAATTCAAAAAGGCACAAAAAGATACGATATCTTCACTAATTTTTGGGAATAGTATGTGCAGGCTACACCTGCGTCCATGCGATCATATCGATCTTATACACATGTCCCCATCATATTTGGGGCATACGTCATGTTGGAGTGCACATATTGGCCATCTCTAATGCTTATTAACAACCGTACACCTTTTTAGTCGGTTTTTAAGCCGAAATGGGATAATCGGTGCAAACATGACCCATTATCCACGATGCCCGCTAGAGTGCATTCACAGTGTAGTAGGAGCGTATGGTGCTTAAACTTTTGAAGTATATCCATAAAATGATTTTTTGAAAGCTTAACATAAGCCATATGGGCAAGTATGTGAGCGATGTGCACTCGTTAGCTTGACGCGAAGTGAAAATTAGAAGTGCAAAAATCACATAATCCTTATTTCACTCGGGAGTGATCACCCGCCACGGTAAACGAGTGCCCAGATGGCGACTAGAGTGTGGACTATCCAACTAAGTTTTCATATTTGGTCATAAACTCGAGGTGTGCGACCATGAGTGAGCGGCCAACACCGCGCACCATGCAACCGCTAGGACGCTTAAAGACTATGGTCCTTGTGGGAGGACCATCTTTTTTTCAACGATTTCGATAAAAAAAATATCAAAAGCGCACCCTTTAAGCACGCCCCTCTAGCACACGCGTGGACGATCCTGTAGGGGAAATTATTCAATTGACTCATAAATATGATGCCAAAAGCACATATACGCCTCAAAGATCCATGTGGCACTCATAATAGTCATCGCGCGTTGGTCCTTGTGGGAGGACCATGAATTTGGATAGTAGCCAAAGGTGAACACGACGCCGTAGGAGCCCCGCGCGTGATAGAAGCTGTGATCTTCGCAGAGGTAGTACACTGCCTTGGAACGAGGAGTGGCTCTCGTCCTGAGGACTCGCAGGGTGCCTTGCTGCGGACCAACAGCTCCCAGTTGCAGGGGCTGGTGTTCTTGCAGAAGGACGCAGGGGACAAGGGGTGGGAACAGACTATTGGGAATAAATGAATCTCGATCGTCGTCTAAAAACCTTCATTTTGACACAATTTTCGTCGTCTAAAAGTTATTGCCACGTCATCTGAAATGTGCCACGTAAGCGACACGTAAGCGACACGTAAGTCGTCCCGCAATTTTTATTACAAAATATTACTCGAATTATTTATTTGTGCATGATGCTTTCGTACTCGGCGAGTCCCGGTAGATTTTTTTGTTGCATTTTTGTTCATATGCGTGCATATCATGTACAAGTATGCAAATATGGGCACATCCATGTGCAATTTAGGCCAGCATGCACGGTACACGTTTATGAATGTGCGTATATAGGTGCTTCAATTCCCGTAAAATAAGTTGCAACTGAGATGGGTACTAGAATATGATACACAAATCTATATCATCATACAAATTTATTCAAAATACACCAAATATTTGTCTATGATGTCTTCTAGGCAAGAGATTTCGATCATTTCACAGTGCTAAGGCTACTATATTGCTGATACCATGTTTCTCCTTGGGGTGTCCCCGATCATAAATCGTTAGCTATGATCCATCCCCCGAGCCCATCCGTTGTACTGTCGAGTTCATCTTGTTGATGTGTTCTTCTCGTAAAGGTCATGCATTGGCTTACTTTGGCAAATAGACTTTCTTCACGGGGAACCGGGTTGAAATAGGAGCGACCAGAGCGCAAATATTTATCAACAATGAGTATCACGCGTGCAGCAAGCCGGCATGTCTTGTAGACATCGGGGAAACGATTCAAAATTCCATCGGTTGCCGGCGCGTTTGATAAGGGTAGGCTATTTAATTTAGAATATTTTTTCATAAGTTTAGAATACCCCATTTTATCGTTAATTTAGAATAAGTTTTCTTTATGTCATCCGGCTATGACCGGTGCATGCATCCATGACGTTGTACCTGTACCTGTTGAGCTATCCCCATGCCATGCGAAATATTACACTGAAGAGTTGTCTTGCCGTGATGTCCATATGTCCGAATGGAACCAAAAACCGTTCGATTAAAATCGAACGGTTTTTGGTTCCATTCGGAAAGATTCACGGCCGTGAATCTAAAAGTCACGGCCGTGATTAACGACTCTTTACGCATAATGACTTTTATTATTTGCCATCTTTGCCACAATAGACACTCACGGCGTGTTCTGCTTGACAAAAAGTAAGTAACTTGAAGCCTTGAGCTTCAACTTACTGAAAGATATGTATCTTGGGAGTATGTGTGCCAAGTTTCGTGCTCTAGGACGCACGGGAAGCCCTCGGCTGTTTGGCATCTTTGGGTTTGGGTGTCACGTTCGAACCCAAACCCAAAACATCTGCCTTAGAAATAGATTGCGCGTTTCGCGCAAAAGTAACTTGAAGCCTTGAGCTTCAAGTAACTCAAATACAGTATACGTATCTTGGCAGTATTCGTGCCAAGTTTCGTGCTCTAGGACGCACGGGAAGCCCTCGGCTGTTTGGCATCTTTGGGTTTGGGTGTCACGTTCGAACCCAAACCCAAAACATCTGCCTTAGAAATAGATTGCGCGTTTCGCGCAAAAGTAACTTGAAGCCTTGAGCTTCAAGTAACTCAAATATGTGTACCATGGTAGTATTCGCGCCAAGTTTCGTGCGTTAGGACGCACGGGAAGCCCTCGGCTGTTTGGCATCTTTGGGTTTGGGTGTCACGTTCGAACCCAAACCCAAAACATCTGCCTTAGAAATAAATTGGGCGTTTCGCGCACAAAGTAACTTGAAGCCTTGAGCTTCAAGTAACTCAAAGATATGTATCTTGGCAGTATTCGTGCCAAGTTTCGTGCTCTAGGACGCACGGGAAGCCCTCGGCTGTTTGGCATCTTTGGGTTTGGGTGTCACGTTCGAACCCAAACCCAAAGCATCTGCCTTAGAAATAGATTGCGCGTTTCGCGCACAAGTAACTTGAAGCCTTGAGCTTCTGGTAACTTAAATATATGTATCTTGGCAGTATTCGCGCCAAGTTTCGTGCTCTAGGACGCACGGGAAGCCCTCGGCTGTTTGGCATCTTTGGGTTTGGGTGTCACGTTCGAACCCAAACCCAAAACATCTGCCATAGAAATAGATTGCGCGTTTCGCGCACAAGTAACTTGAAGCCTTGAGCTTCTGGTAACTTAAATATATGTACCATGGTAGTATTCGTGCCAAGTTTCGTGCGTTAGGACGCACGGGAAGCCCTCGGCTGTTTGGCATCTTTGGGTTTGGGTGTCACCTTCGAACCCAAACCCAAAGGCAAAGGCATAGGACAGTTTCGTAGATTTTGTCCCGATGCCTTTGCAACCTCGCTTGCTAACTCATATTACAATGAATATTCAACATTCAAGCGTTGGATACCCCACGCCAACGGGAAGCGCTCGGCTGATTTGTTATTTGGGTATGCGCACCCAAATGACAAAAAGCGCATCTTTGAAACTCGTTAGTTTGAAAGATGCGTGGCCGATGCCTTCGTGCTTATGTGTGTTAATCCATATGAAATATTCCATGGAATAAATGTGAATATCCCGCACAAACGGGAAGCGCTCGGCCGTTTTGTAAAATTAGGGTGCACCCAAAATACAAAACTCATCTTTGAAACTCGGAAGTTTCAAAGATGCTTGCCGGTCGCGTGCAGCGGTAAAAGGCAAGTCAAAGGGTTTAGAATCTAGAAGAAGTACAGGGGCCTTTATTTCAAGCAGGACACGCCGTGAGTGTCTATTACAACGGCGCCCACCATTATCACAAGCGAGACAAACCTTCTTAAAGCTTTTTGGAGGCTTCCTCATGATGGCACCAGCGGGAACGAGAGCGTTTGACCTGTGTGCACATTATTTGAACACGAGTCGTGAAAAGGACCACCGGTCATAGCCGGATGACATCAAGAAAACTTATTCTAAATTAACGATGAAACGGGTTATTCTAAGATTAAGAAAACTTATTCTATATTAATTATTTTTCCTTTGATAAGCTGTCGATGGCCCACACCCCAGCGTTTGACAGGTCATCGTAACGGAGCAACACACTGATATTTACCAACGGAACATTGGGCACATGGAGCATGGAAACGAATGGGGAGCAAGTATCATCGCCACATCGAATCTGCCATTCCAAGATGGGAAGTGAGGACGATTCTGATCTTTCAGTCGAATTGAATCGCACATGTAGAACATGTTCGTGGGGGACTCGGGCAGTGGGGTTAAAAGGATGGTGTCCAGCGCGAACATTTTGAGGTGGTCCGCGATTAATTTCGGAGACATGCACATTCCGCGAGGTGCCACCATTTCAGGATACTTTTGATGATAAATGCTCTGTAGGCGTAGCAGGGAGACATTGGCTCGGTGAATTAAAAGACGAAGGTTGGCGTCCTCCATAAAAAAAATGTAGGCGGTAAGAAGAGAGCGGGTGATAGCGTTGCCGCAAGGGACTAGCCCAACACTTAGCGCGGGTTGCGCACGCTTGATTATTGTATCATTGAACTGTACGGAGACACATCTTATTCGGCAGAGATTCCCGAGATACATACATAACGGTTCATTGGAATGATCGATTTTGTAAGGAATGTCCTGAAAGATTTTTAACAAGACGTTGTTCGGAAGATGCATTATTTAGGGTTTTATGTATGAAGGTGCGTATGTCAGAAGAAACAAGGGGAAATGAATCTTCAAGGGTCGGGCAAGAGCTTTTGTACCTGGTCGTGAAGGCCGCAGGTCGTGCAAGAGTAGTGTACTTTTTGTCCAATCAGATTCGTATATCTCGCACATGCGGGATCACTTAGTCGCCGATTCCCGTATGCAAATGTGGGCACATCCATGTGCAATTTAGGTCAGCATGCACGGTACACGTTTATGGATGTGCATATTCGGATGCTTAAATTCCCAGAAAACAAGTTGCAACTGAGATGGGTACTAGCATATGATACACAAATCTATATCATCATACAAATTTAATCTATATACACCAAATAATTGTCGAGGATGTCTAGGAGCACATAAATAAGGGTAAGTGTTGGTGTAGCTAGCAGAATAATACATCAGTGTAAGTATCTAATGTGAACTTGCAAATATAAAATAAAGACTGTACACAAGCGTATATGTTTCCTAACGGCAGTTGCACCACTTTCCATCATCATCATTCTCGGGAGAGGCACCGGAGATCAACTCAGGAATATAGTCCGTGGGAACCGGCATTGTCACTGGGGTTCTTATGTCAGCGACGCCTTGCTCGTCGGAGTATACATGCTCATCCAACAGTTGAAAATACCATGTTTCCCGCGTTTTGCGGATAAACCTCCACTTCGCGTAAGCGGGGTCATGTCTAGTCATGTCATATCTAGGATGCAGCGCAGGATCGACGAACAGTTCCTCGCGAATTAGAAACAAATTCCAGGATTGGCACACACGACATTTTTCGGATTCTATGTGCAGTCGTTCAAGCTGAACAGGTAAGTCTGCAGGGAAATGAGGTGGTAGCCCCTCATTTGTGTCGCACGGGGTATTTTATTTGTCGTGTCGCAAAAGATTCGTTTATATTAACGACGCTTCGCAGCTTTTTCAGAAATATGCTGTTTTTCATTTCGTTTCCCTTAAAGGAGCGAAACAGGTTTCCTGGAAAAAAGTGACATCAACAGGCCACACCGCAGGAGCTGTCCCTCAAAAATTATGCCGTTGGAAATTTTTCGAAAGTTTTCTGCCCATGTCAGCAGTCCTACCCCGGATTGTGTCGAGCGCTCGCGCTTTACCGGCCAATCATGATACGATAGCATATCAGCAGTCCTACCCCGGATTCTTTCGACCGACAACGAGAGAAAGGTTTAACAATTCAAAATTATACCACGAAGATATATATGCTGTTTTTCATCCATGTCAGCAGTCCTACCCCGGATTGTGTCGAGCGCTCGCGCTTTACCGGCCAATCATGATACGATAGCATCTCAGCAGTCCTACCCCGGATTCTTTCGACCGATCGTTCGTAACCGACAACGAGAGACACGGGTAACAATTCCATATTTTACCCCGAAGATATGTGGAATTTACAATTATGAATTTGTCGCAAAACTGCTCTAACAGGTTTACCGATCTCAACATCATCATCAGCAGTCCTACCCCGGATTGTTTCGGCCGATCGCTAGTAACCGACAACGAGAGACACGGGTAACAATTCCATATTTTACACCGAAGATATGCGGAATTTACAATTATTTACGCATCTCGTCATTCAAGATCATCTCACCACTCCTATCGGCGGCGCGGCCCGGACAAAAGTGGATATGATATGATCCTGGTCGGCAACGTTTTCATTTTTCTCCAAGCTCTTATCTTGCGCCTACCTGCTCGCTGTCTCAGCGCGCGGCTTGTGTTTTTGTTTGATTAATGATTTTTGCGCGCTACTTTTCTTTAGCGATATTTCATATCGACAATGTTTTCGTGTGCATGCGTGGAACCCGGCGGGGGGGCGTTCCTGCGATGTTCTTCCATGAGCCGCATCCCACCAGCAGCCCATCCTGCGATACATGGATGATTGGAGGCCGTCGGGCGTCTTTGCATCCTGCCTGACGGTTTGGGTTCAATTTTCAACAGGAATTCTTCCTTCCTGAGCAGCGCTCTGTTTTTTGCAGGTTTATGCTGTGCCTTTTCTGAAGGCGCCAGCAACGGCCATAGTGTATAATTCATGCTGTGCCTTTTCTGAAGCCGCGAGCAACGTTCCTGGCGGCATCTTTCCCTCTGGCCCTACTAAGCTGAAGGGGTGCTTGGAGACCGGCGGGATTCTCCGACGGGTTGGGTTCGATTCCCAACGTCTTTACTAACCAGCGTTTCGTTTTTTGCAGGTTTTGTTTTTTACGCCGAGCATCCTTTTATGCCGCCAGCAGAGTGCTCGCGGCATCCTGTGACTTCCAGCTCTGTTTAGGTTTCGCCGATTATTGATGTTCAGAATTTTAGAATTTCCACCCACTGTTCCGCTGCTGTTTCCAAAACGTCTATTTTCTACGTAGACGCCCACCCGAGGGTGAAATGCGGACAGCAGTTGGCTGTCGGTATTGGGTTCGATCCCCAACGTCCTGACTGATTCGCTGTTCGTGTGCTGCAGGAAACGTTTTGGTTCTGAAGATTTTGGAACGTGCGCTGTGCTCTAGTTTCCTAGTTTAGATTTTCATATCGCCCTCGGGTAGTTGAATCCTTGTATTAGAAACTAGCAGCCTAGTAGTAATAAGTATTTATGCTAATATTTTTTAAGAGAGTAATCGGTTTTCTCTTAGTATCTTTATGCATCTGAAATGCTTGCTTGCTTGCTACTCATGTATGCCTCGTGCTATATGAATGTCCCCAAGTGATCGTATAATACACCTGTGTTTTATGTAATATTCGCGGTACTACTCGTTCAGTAATTTTGTTTTTCAAGTCATAATCGCGGTACTATTCGTTTGTGTTCCCCCTAGCTTAATTTCATTTTCGGAAATTTTCTGTGAATTTTCACGACAGAAATGAGCGTGGTACTCATGATTGTCGCACCTGCGACAAATATGAGCCCCCGGCTCATTTCTGTCGCACGGTATAATTCCAATCTGTCTTGCGACACGACAAATAAAATACCCGGTGCGACAAATTTGAAGTGCTACCAAATGAGGTGCATTCATATTGGAGGTAGCGTGTTATGTAATCGCAAGCGCCACACTATAATACCTGCAGATGGCGATGCTTTCAAGGTAAGCAGCAGATGTTTGAAGGTATGGTTGAAGGTGCGTATGTTAGAAGAAAGAGGGGGAAATGAATCTTCAAGGGTCGGGCAAGAGCTTTTGTACCTGGTCGTGAGTGGACCGCGGGTCGTGCAAGAGTAGTGTACTTTTGGTCCAATCAAATTCGTATATCTCGCACATGCGGGATCACTTAGTCGCCGAATTTTTAATCAAAGACAAAAACACAACCGAGGCAGAAAACCCCATACACAGGCACATCAGCATATCGGCAAGAAACACAAGCCATTGACGAATGAACATTATACACTTCTACCACATTGTTAACATATGTTTAAGTATACTATTCTTATCGAAAAGTAGTCGAAAATCTAACCCTCGGGAGGTTGCAATCCTAAGTCTTACTCGAAATCAAAGTGGAATCAAGATAACATTCTGACTCGTAGCCGCCGTGGTTGCGTTGACGGTAACGTTACGGCTGAACCTGTCGGAACTTGAACCGAAAGGCAAGGTCGTTTCGAAACACACATCGAAAATACCCCAACGTGCATTTGTTGCCTTCCGCATTCCTGCACATATAACATTCATTGTAGTTCCTCCACAACATTCGAACAGTCATACCATGAGGAAGATAGTCAAAATTCCTCATTCTCAGTCTGGGGGCAGTAGGGCATGTTGCATACATGCCAAGAACATAGGCAACAATACATTCTCGCTTAGATGGCATGGTTGGATGAGGTGGCAGGTGAAGAAAGAAAAGTGCCAAGCTGAAAAGTGAGTTGTGAGGACAAGGTAGGTGCTTAAATATCTCAGTAGTGTGGCCGTCGTGATTTCAGTTGGCCAATCAAATGACCTCTTTCAGGTGGGTCGGATCGAAGGCCCGCATGTCACTAACATAGCATGTCACAACATTGGAAATGTGAAACGTCGATAACAATTTCATTCAAAATATGTTCGAATACAATTATATTTAACGGTGTTCCAACGATAAGTCAATTTGCTCAATGACAAAGCTATATGCTGTCGCTATATAGCATCAATTCATCCGACGGAACTTGACCCAAGAGCTAAGCTCCTCTCTGAACACACGACAAAAAGGCTGAGTGAGCATTCCATGCCTTCGCCGTCGACGCATTGTGTATTGTAGTTCTGCCACAACGTTTGGATAGTCATACCCGGCGGAAGAAGAACTGTACTGCTGCATGGGTAAGACTCCCCGTGATTTTTGGCAAACTGGTCGATGTATGTGAAAACAGACTGCCGCTTGGATGGCATGACTATGGTAGACGTAGAAGCAGGTGCGTCGCTGACGGGGAAAAGGGGCAAATGAGTAGTTTAGGCAAGAAATAGAGCTTATGATCTTGGAAAGTCTTGGACCTGCCGAATTATTAGCCTATCAGATACCCGGTACTAGTCCGCTCGGATCGAAGGACCTACAAGTACATATCTACTATTATTTTGCGACGAAGGCGTGTCTGCGAAGTCCATGATTATCATGTCTGCATTGCCAATCATTCTATGAAAGCAACCTCTGAAGTATGCTTTTCGGGCACCTTAACTTGCAGATGCACATCATCAACCGACCAAACGGAGTGAGACGGTAAAATGGATAAGAATATACAAAATCTGGAGCGTGTAAGTTGGAGTGTACAAACCCCATTCTTGCTGTATACTTCTGAAAGTGAGGGGTTTTGAAAATTGTGGCGTCCCGCATTTCAATGCGCACCGAGGTAACGATTTGCCCGCCAGATATCTGCTGTCTCACGACGGGGCGACCCTTTATTTGGCCGACCTGCAAAACATGCGACGCATTGGATTTCCCAAAAGGCTAGAAACTGCAGGTAGTCCCCATAGGACCAAGCACTCATGGAATTCCGTTCTGCTGGATGCCGCGTATCCCCCGGGTACTTAAACAAAGGTCGCCATCTTGTATATGGCTGTCCTAATATATGACCCCTTGCAAAACGACAGAAAAACTTATGCCGTGCGTAATCAGCTTTCCGACAAGTTTGGGGGGGCTTTGCAGTAATTCGCAAGATAGCAGCCGGTACACGTTGCAAGTTGTGAACGATCTTGAAGCCCGCAGTGCAGGCAAACTGGGTACAAAAAATTCATCCGTAAAGGCAGATTATCATGCACGCTTGCGTCATACATTTGAAATTGTATCTTATGTTCCTCTTCCATCGATTTCTTGAGCGCTAGTTCTGAGGGCGAGGACTCTTGAGGGAACCATAGTAACCAAACGTTTTTATCTGGATTTTCCTTCCGCAAAGTAGCAAGTATTGTCATTGGAATTGATTGAACTGAGATGGATGGGAATAAAGGTGCGTCGATGAAGTGTCGAGCGGGGAAATGATTTTGGAAGAGAGGGGAATATGTTTCATACCTCAATGGTCGTCGTGGTACCGCTCAACTTCATTTAACCAATATAATCAGGCAATCACAATGAAAGCGGAGGCATGTCACCCGCCCCATAAATGACATCGGTTCCACAACAACATATGTCGCCAATACTTTTGGAGAATATACTTTATTTACAATTGTCATATCAAGATATACCATACGTGTTTCATCAGCGTACTTCTGCACTGAGACAATAGGTTATTAAGACTATCAACAAATATTGACCTAGGTGCTGGCACCATGTCCTAGCAGGGAAATCATCATTGCCTAGCGAGCTTTACTTTTCTTGTTCTGATCGGATTCCGGCTTTCCGCCTGGTGCCACTTTCCGCTTAGGTATAGGCCCCGCCGCGGCGGCTGCAGCGGCCTTGGCGGCCTTGTCGGCCTCGGCCTTCTGTTTCTTGGCGGCCTCAGCCTTCTGTTTCTTGGCGGCCTTCTCGGCCTCGGCCTTCTGTTTCTTGGCGGCATCCTCCTGTTTCTTGGCGGCCTTGACGGCCTCGGCCTGCTGCTGCTTGGCGGACTTGTCGGCCTCGGCGGCCTCGGCATGCTGTTTCTTGGCGGCCTTGGCGGCCTCGGCCTCCTGCTGCTTGGCGGCCTTGGCGGCCTCGGCGGCCTCGGCCTGCTGTTTCTTGGCGGCCTTGGCGGCCTCGGCCTCCTGCTGCTTGGCGGCCTTGGCGGCCTCGGCCTCCTGCTGCTTGGCGGCCTTGGCGGCCTCGGCCTCCTGCTAATTGGCGGCCTTTTCCGTTTCCCTCATTTCGACCGCCGTCTTCTTCTCCCGCTCCTTCTCGACTTTCTCTTGCTCTTTACGATGTGCCTCTCTCTGCCTTTTCACCTCGTCGTATTCCTGCTTGCTCAACACTTCGTCGGCCAAAGAAAAAAATCCATCAGGAAAGCTAATGCGCTCTTTCGCTGAGTCGACCATACCTTGCTCCCTGCATCCAAGACACCGGCACTTGTTAAAACCGATATACAAAGTATTTTTCAAAAAATGGATGTAGACATGAATGCTTACCTATCGAAAGCGACGGAACCCAATCCCAACATGTTGGCGGCTACCGAAGTGGTCCCCGAACCGCAGCACGCATCCAAGATGAAGTGATGTTCGTGATGAAGAGGTAACACCCCTCGTACGCAGATTTCCCCCTCGCTTCCCCCTCTAACTCAGGACCTCGCATATGGATATTGATGAGGTCGTGGATGAGCTTCAGCGGCTTATGGTGTTTGTTAATTCTTTTACCCTCGGAGTTAATGGCGAATTTCGACGAGTGTACAGGGGCATATTCCCAGGTGTTGGTTCGGCAAGAAGCCACGAACCGCTTATCGACGACATCACTATCCGCATTCTCCTCCTCACCGAGAACTCTAATCAAGTTCTTCATC
>LGRX02003558.1:0-51084 GCA_001247695.2 Cymbomonas tetramitiformis
GTCCCCACTCGCCAGCCCACACACCACATTTACATGCTACCTGGCCCCCACTTGTCACCCCACCCACCATATGCCACGCGGGCACTGTCTCGCTTGCCCACCCCCCTGTCCGAGGCTGAGCGCGCGCTTGAGGAAGAGGAGGGAACAATCGGGATGCCGGAGCGAAGCATCCGCATACCCCATGCACCGCGGCCCAAAGAGAGAGGAGCGAAATCGCATGCTGTCACCTGAGAGAAGTGCTGCCAGCAGTGCCATCACGAACTGCAACCCCCAACGCCGCCAGCGCGCCCCTTAACGCCACCGCATTGCACAACAGCAACCAGGGATGTTTCCACACTCCGCTGGGTGCTCGTTTTACCCCTCCGCCTCACGGCAGCCCTTCCTGTGCTCGTTTTACCCCTCCGCCTCACGGCAGCCCTTCCTGTGCTCGCTTTACCCCTCCGCCTCACGGCAGCCCTTCCTGTGCTCGCTTTACCCCTCCGCCTCACGGCAGCCCTTCCTGTGCTCTTTGGCAGGCGACGGCACAGGAGAAGTCAGGAGGGGCGAAGAGCTTCACCTGCACCGCGGCCACCGGCCCCACGACCCAGCGGATGCTCTGCTCCGGCGGCCTTCACCATCGCCGCTCGGAGGACGAGCTGTAGCGCCACCATACGCCCGTCTCCACTTGAATCCAGCAGCTCGCCCGTGGCGCAGCACCAGCAGAGCCACCACACACTGCACAGCCACCAAGGTTGGGATTCCCGCGCGTCTGTCTCACTTCCTCGGTTTGAAGGACGTCACAGAAAACTGCGTCACTGTCTGTGGCCAAAGGGCAGCTGCCTGCGGCAGGCGCGGACAGTGGCGCGGGAGTGCGGAGCGCAGGACAGAGTGCAGCCGCTTGAGCGCGGACAGTGGCGGGTGTGCGGGCGCAGGACAGAGTGCAGCTTGCAGCAGCGTGGACAGTGGCGGGTGCGGAGCGCCAGGACAGAGTGCAGCTTGCAGCAGGCGTGGACAGTGGCGGGAGTGCGGAGGTGCAGGACAGTGCAGCTTGCAGCAGGCGTGGACAGTGGCGGGAGTGCGGAGGGCGCAGGACAAGAGTGCAGCTTGCAGCAGGCGGACAGTGGCGGGCGTGCGAAGAGGCGCAGGGCTGGGGTGCAGCTTGCGGCTTGAGGCGTGGACAGTGGCGGGAGTGCGGAGGCGCAGGACAGGAGTGCAGCTTGCAGCAGGCGTGGACAGTGGCGGGCCGCGAGCGCAGGACAGAAGTGCAGCTTTGCAGCGAGCGTGGACAGTGGCGGGAGTGCGGAGGGCGCGCAGGACAGAGTGCAGCTTGCAGCAGGCGGACAGTGGCGGGAGTGCGGAGGGCGCAGGACAGAGTGCAGCTTGCAGCAGGCGTGGACAGTGGCGGGTGTGCGGAGGGCGCAGGACAGAGGGCATACCAGCACGGTGCCCCCGGCCAAGCCCATGATGCGTTCCACAGCAGGGGTGGTGGAGGAGTTGTGCTGTGTCTGGACCAGCGTCAGCATTCCACCAACCTGGATGCCAACCCCTCCACCGTGACTTCCTGGGAAGCTTCGAGGAGATCCTCTGCGACGCATCGGTAGGTTAGGTTCTGATCAGTTGCCGTGTCCCAACCAGGTGGTCCGGCGCTAGATTAGGTCAAACTCTGAACTGATGTCGTTTGGCGCCCAGGCTGTCTCTCCTGGACGGCCGGTGAGGCTCTGATCAGAGGCCGCAGCGTACCGGAGCTTCAACGAGGCACTAAAAACACGATCACGATCATTTCGGGCAGATACAGTGTGAAACAAGCGCTCTTGAGTTTCGAAACATAACCTTCTTTGGGAAGCTGTAGGAGGAAGCATAGGCGAGGTGGTGAAACATGTTGAACCGGGCCCCCACTTACCTTCTCCAAGTCATACGCCTAGAATCATATTTGGGACAATGCAATGTCAATGCACCGCCAGGGGCGTCGTCGGGAAGTAAAATTCACAGTGCCTTCGGTGTAGGCAGTGAAAATGCGCGGAGTGGAAGTTGGTGCGAGTCAAGGGAGGCCGAATGGGGTAGGTGGGATGGGGAAGAGGGATCGCACCAACAAGACCCATGCGAAAGGTCCGAGAATGGGGTTGCGAACAGGGTACCACACGTTCATTATGTGGGTGCCGACCAAGTTGCCCGCCACCATGACGGCGAGGAGCATTATCTGCGCGTTCGCAGGCAAAGCGGCGAGCACGAGATGAGGCAGCGTGGCCGGAGACGAGCTGAAAACGTGCGGGGCGCAAGGACGGCTTTCGGCAGAGGTCATGAAAGCAAGAACGCGTAAAAGTCATGCGCCATCATCAGCGACGGACCCTGGCACGAATCCGTGCTACTTTGGAACCCCTCGACATGGAAGCAAGACGAGCTTCGTGTACGGCATTAGAAAGCAGAACGCGCGAGGAAATCCGTGGGGGAAAGCCCGAGGGGGAAGGAGGTCGCTGGCTAGCTGGCTGGCCTCCGGGATCCCCAAGAAATCGGCTCCGCAGAGGCTGCGCTGGTGGGGTGGGACAAGGCAGTGCTCGCGGCGCACACCTTGTCGTACTCGCCCCAGAAGAGCCGGTGAGGTAAGTATTCCTTGGGAACTTTGATCAGCATTAACTGCTCCTGTAGCTCGAGCTCTTCACGCCTGCCTTTCTTGCTTTTGGGTTTCTGTGTCTCTCACAGCTACCGCCTCCTTAGCACGTGAAGCTTTCCACGTGCTTAGCACGATGACGAGATTCAAATTCCACATATCTGCATCTTGCCGGGCGACAACAAAGAAAAGAGAGTTTGCAGGCTTGTAGGTCGTCCGAAGAGGGCTGAGAGAGCAGGAATGCGTGGGAGTTTTCTCGCAGTGGAATTTGAAAGGATTTGAAAGTATATGCCGTAGCAAAAAGCAAGCTTCTCACTAAGCCGCACCAGGTCCGGACTGCACTTTTCAGATCAGTTGTAATGTCAAGATCCAAGCGATTAAAAGACCTGACAAGTAGAAGTGCGATTCTCTGTTCGGTGCTCACTGGAAGGGGCCCGAGAAACGCGAGGCAAGGTCAAGAGGAAGAAAGGACGTTGAGAACGCACTCGACTGCGTGCTTTAGACGAGCTGTCGCTACCTGTCAGGCAAGACGTCCCGAAGTTTAGTGCGCAAATCGAGCAAGAGAAAACACTAGTGAACAATACCATTGAAAAAGAAAACTGCCAACCTGCTGCTGCAGAATTACTATCGGGAACCAAGTAGACTGTAAGGTTAGCCAGAAGTCGTTGCGATATAGAGAACCTGCGAAGTGAAACAAGTGTGGATGTAAGAGAGAGGGAGATATAGAGTAGTCGCACTAGATCGAGTAACTAGACAACGTTGCCTGGAGTGAGACAAATGCAAGTGTCCAGGCGTTCAGTTTGAACAACGTGCCCGGGGAGCGCCGCCGTGTCACCGCCGAGTCAGGACCAGCTCGATAGAGATTCGACGAGAAAACACTCGCGTGTTTCAAATATTTCATATCGGACACTTTTGCTCGACAGACATATCGGGTACAGCTTCAATATGATCGTCGAAGGATAAAGCGTACCAGTTTGAGAAAAATACAGTGAGCATAGCGCCTGCCAAGAAAGGCATGATGGATGCCAAAGAAGACTTCATGACCCGGAATAGCAATCGAGAGGTCTACAGCCAATATAGTATGCCCGAAGATGAAGACAGAAGACTTGCGTAATTTGAGCAGTACAGTTGGCCCTCGCCTGTTGCCAACAGGTGAACAAGTGCACCCGACAGGTGCCCAAACTCAAGCTGTCATGTTAGTCGAGTGCTATGCTACTGTACTTGTATGCTACGCTTACATCAAACGTCTAATAACATCCTGGAGGAGCTCTACAGTGACACCGATGTCATGTCATCAGTCATGTGCTAACGTTCAAGTTATTTGAATATTTCAATCTGCATCTCATACGTCACACCTAAATTACCTATGAAGCTATGATGTGTCACGATACACGAAACACGACCAATCATACGATAGAGCAAAGAGCATTGATACTCTGGAACCTGAGATATGGCATATCGATATGCTGGAATGCTCACTTTTTATCACTGCCCTAGCGGGCTTTGGCTCCCTGCTCCCCCACCCCTTTGGGAGAACTCCCTCCCCGCCCTCCACACTATCCTCCCGCCCCTCCATCACCAGGGCACTGGCACTTCGGCGGGGGATGAAATTTGCATAGGCAGCCCTGACTGGGAGTCCCGTGTGCCCCCTATGACAGATCTCTAGGACAAACATTGGATTGACCGACCATTTTAATAATAATAATAAAACATTTACGCTAGCAAAGGGGACAAAGTCCTGAGAGTGCAGTATCCCTGCAAAACAGGCTAGTGAAAACATAGGGGGCTACTCCCTCTGCTACAGCGCGCCCACAAAAAGGGGCTCAGCCCGCTTGTCAGCGGGGTGACATCTAGAGAAAAAGCAAATGCTAAAAAACTCTAGAAGATGGAGAAGCAGCCATGGCCGGGTGAGTGGAGGGGTGGCTGAGTCTGGGTGGTGGGGAAGGAAGTCGAAGAATTCAGGGGGTTTTGGAGACGTTGAAAAGGTGGTCGTGGGCGGGGGATAGGGAGGGTGGGGGGAGGGGATGGGGGACGGTCCCTCCTTGGGGTCTCGTTAGGCCGGGAGCTGACACTCCCAGCTCCCAACCCATCCTATATTGCAGGTCTTTGAGAATTATTGTAGGAGGGTTTGAAGGAAATCATTTGACTGTTGAACGGCTTCTGTTTCGGACATGGTTTCATTGCTTGGGATGTCAACTGTATGTGGTTCAGTGTTTAAGGTGGTGGTTATGCTTAACTTAAACACGTCTCGCATGTTTTTGGTGTGTTGCCTGCAAATTCTTGAAAGTTTTTTGAGAAGTGGTTTAATCTTACCACGGGGTACACCTATCGTGTTGAGAACGGAACCAAAAAGAGGGGGGAGGTATCCCATAAGTGTAAGAGCTTTGGGCCATTTCACGGTGCTCATGAAGGTTTTGGAATTTGCATTGGTGATTGTCGTGTCGTAGTGGCCACCATAATAGGACTCGTTATCACTCTGACGATAAGGAGGGTCTTGAGTGGGCCATGGGCGGAGTGAAAAGGGAAGTACTTCGTCCCTTTCGTTCATAACTTCTTTCCAAATGTCGGTGCTAACTCCTGTGTATTCAAGTCTCTTCTTCGTGACCTTGGACTTGGGAAGGACATTGAGAAACCATCTGGCAATCTTTCTCTGCGTAGACCTCCAGTCAAAGGCTGGTTGGATGTCACTGGGTGCGCTGTCTATGGCTATAATTACAACATCCGAAAAGTCATCCTTATAGCACCCACCACCTGGGAGAACGTAAGGATCATCACCCGTCCAATAACCATGTGGGATGAATGGTGCCTATGGTGAATGTGGTGAATGTGGTGAATGTGGGATTGACAGCGTAACTGACATTGCCCACGCTACATGCATCACGGAAACCTTAATCACATTATGCAACACAACAGAATTCGAATATTGGAGTGACCAGATCATACACGGCTTACACCACACACCAAATGCACACCTGTACAGAGAAAACAGTAGCACATGGAGCAGAATGGCAAGTTATGTCATGGAGAGAGAAGCAAGGGAACTCAAAATCCAGGGTTCCCCCTTATCCCACCACCTTCCCTTCAAAAAAGCCACTGACAAGAGTGGGAACTGGTTCAAAAGGGTGAGCTACATACTGTCGAAATATGGCTACTCTATTGACACAAAGCATTCCACTCTTCAGGATTACGAAGAATTACAGACCTTCCTTTACTCATCACTCCCGAAACCTGTGTATGAGAAGATAAGTATGTTAGTGGCCACACGGAACCTTAGATACATGGGTTCCTTCCTTCAGCCATGCGGAGGGCTTATGCTCAATTGGGAAGAACTACGGGCAAAGCATAGTCTGCAAGGAACAGAACCCCCAGCATGGTTTACAGCCCTTCAGACAGAAATCACATGTGATGAACCAGAAACAGAATTGCGAAAGGTCAAACCAAAATACAGAGACACTCCACAGGCTCCGGAAGAGGGTATGATGTGCTGGAAAGGGACAGGATTGGGCCAGGAAGGGATAGAATTAGTCGAAGTCAAGAGGCTTGACACTGGCTTAGGTACCTTACAATTGAAACAGTACACCAAGGATCAAGAAGGGACATACAGACCGGACAGAACAGGACCGAAGGCCTTATTAGTTAACGAGTACCAAATACTGCAAGATGGTACAACATTGATGCCGGCGGACCAAAATATTTTGAGAATGAATTCCAACAGTACAGCAAGGATCAACACAGGTGAAGGTTTGGGAGCCGAGATATACTTAGCATATGTTGAAAATAGGCTCAAAGACCTTTTCAGAACAAGATGCAACAACTCATGTGCAGCGGAGAACAGTGAGTTTAGCTGCCCGAGTGCATCAGAAGATGAGGACCAGGGCATTCACGATACTGCGAATCAAAGGGTTAGCTTTGATTTTGCAAGTGACGGATCGCTCTACAAAAGCTCATCTTATGCAAGTTGCGGAGCAGCATACATGAGATTTGAAAACGGAGACACAACACCATTTATGAGCAAACACAACATACCAAGGGAGACGCCTATCACCTCACCTACGGCAGGAATCATAGATAACATCCATAAACCTAGCTCCACCACTGCAGAAATTTTGGGTCTTAGAAAGCTGCTTCAAGATCGGAAACATGAAATCCTGAACACCTTGGTTCCCCTTACTCATGTAATTGATTCCATGGCAACTATCAATGCTGTAAACCGTGACCCTGGAATTTTAAATGTCAGGGACCTCATGCAAGAGCCAAACAGAAGGGACTTGGTAGCCATCAGACTGATTTTGGAAGAATTAGGATTTTACAATACAACAGGACAAGAGAAACTTTTTATTAAATGGATTAGAGGACACAATAACGATAGACTCCATGACAAAGTAGACAGAACGGCCAAAAGAGCGGCATTCAGATACAGCGGAAGACAACTTAGATTCGATGAAGACGGAGATTTAGACTTTTCTCTCCTGTTTCATGAACAGTCTGTAACAGGGGGCATCAGGAATCATATTAGGAGGCTCCAAAGATTGAGCCACCACAAGAAATGGAAAGACATGAATGGACAAGGCAGAGCACTCAGACTATTGGAAGAAAACCAAGTGAAGCCAATTAAGGATATTTCAAAAATTGCATCCAAGTATTTTACGGCCTACAGGTGCAGAGAACTCACAGGCCTGCAAACATCCCCACACAGAGCACACAGGATGGGAATGGGAGAAAGCCCGATCTGCCAGAAGTGTGGCACAACATCACTATGCACCTATAAACATATCCAATTGAACTGCTCAGGAGAAGGAAATGAACTACATCAGTTAAGAGAAAGCCAACAGGAGGAAATAAAAGAGACCATTAGAAAAGCCACTGCAGGAGACCCGAAAGTGATAATAGAAGGCAGAAACACTAGGGGTGGCACCACCAGAGCTGCTGAGTTTTTTCCCCTAGCAGAAATAGACAGGGACCTAACAGCCTCCAAACCGCTTGCTGCCCTTCCAGAGGCTAGCATGTATAGACTATCTAATACCAGGAAAGGTACCGTTGCAGTAGCTGCTGCACCCACCGGCACAAACGACGACGGGTGTCACACTTTCCAAGACCTACAGTACATCAAAAAGAAAGAATTCTGGAAGTTGGTGGAGTGGCACAGGCTGACAACTGATACACCTCAGACATCGATCAGTAACTACACACAACGGGCCAATGATATCCACTCAGCGCTTATAGCGTGCAATACTGAGTCGGGCGACCCGAAGAATTGTTATGCAATAAGAAGAGATTTACTAGACATTATCATAGATGAGAGAGGCCTAGGAAAGGAGGGATGTGAACTTTTCTGTAACCCCGTTAATTCACACCCAGGAATCAAATCAAGAAGGTGCATTCCTACGGCAGCAATGAAAGAGGCGCTGAGACCCTTTTGCCACAAAGGAAAAATAGGATGGGATGGACTTGCAAGAGATGCATATATCAATAGTGTTACTGGAAAAGGGAAAAAAGTCTATGGAAACCCACCATTTGATGGTGGTGTCCTTAGGGAAGCATCTGCTGTTATGCAGACACTGTCCCGAGGTTTAGAGGCGGCCAAGGCTTCAGAAGGATTCGAAGGAATTTGGATCCTGCCGCTATCTCCAAAGAACCTCAAAAAGTGGACGGAAAAAGGTTTTAAGTTAATCTTCAAATACCCAAGGGGGACCATACCGTTCATCCCACATGATTATTGGTCGGGTAAAGGACCCTACACAATGCCAGGGGAGGGTTGTTACAAAGATAAGTACTCAGATGTAGTCATATTGTCCATTGATAGTGAGAGCATGGGATGCCCCGTTAGTAAGAAACTTGACAATGATAAACTGCAATATAAGCTGTTTCAATGGTTTCTTAATGTAGTTCCGCATAAAAAGATTACCCCAAAACTGCTCAAAGAAACGGGCCTGCACCCGGACATGATTGAGCAAGCCCTTAATGAGAGAGATTGTCTGTTGCCGCCCCGTTTATGCCCGTGGGTTGGGGGCAGGAATAATGGGGAGCAACGAGATCAGTACCCTGGAGCACACCTGGATGGCGAGCACGGGAAGGCAGGAGGAACCCCATTTCTTAATGCAGTGGACTGGCCAGAGGAACTTGCTATCATGGGGTATTTACCAGAGGGTTTTGGCAAAGTCTTGAAAGGGATCGGGGTCCCACACCGTGGGGTGAAAACACTTTTGAAAAAATTGTCTAGGATGTGTAGGCGTCATGCGAGGGAAAGATCCATATTACATGAAACGGGAGTCATACCTGAGAGTAGCACCATAGAGGAAGCGCCCAGCATTCAAGAACTATGCACAAAAAATAGGAAAGAAAATGAGGTGGTAAAGGCCGCAGGGGAAATGCTAGGCAACTATGTAAACCCCCACCCTTCCCCCAGCCCCCATGGGGCTAGGGCCCCGTAGGGCTCCGGCTCTGCGGGGTTACCACTGGCCCAGGGGCCGGAGCACCCGTGGGCTTTTTCACTTCATCACCACCACCGCCCACTCCGCTTCCATCACCATCGTGCATCAGCTCCGCGGCCCTCTGATGTTTTTTCCGACGCTGGTGGCGGACACGCTTAATTAGTGCCTTGTCACCCATGCTTCCATGCTCTGTGGAATGCTTCCTGCCTTGCAGACTGTCATGTATGAGGGGAACAGACTCGAGTAGATCGTTCCGAAGGCATTGCCTTACTCATCGACGTAAATGTTTTATTATTTTTATTATTGCCTATTCTACGAAAGGTGGGTTTACACACCGTAAGGACCCCTTACGGTGGGTTACCCAACCCTAAGTAAAACGATTATTTCAGCCCCTAAACTGACCCCCCTGGTCATGTTCATGGTGGCAGGATGACTTTAGACACTCCCAAGAGGCATCCGCGAAGAATTATATCGGATGTATCCGGGTTTGTTAACCTGAAACCCCAAACCGAAACCGGCAAACCAATTATCGCATATAAATCGTGTCATATAGCGTAATAAACCGTCATACCACCCTCACTTCGCTTGATATTTTGAGGGTCAAGATGACCTCGAATGAAAATTTTGACAAGACACTGCAGAAAGAGCAGCTCGAGAACTTGACAACATGGGTCTCCAATTTTCAAAAGGGCCATCGAGGAAGGCCACATATCTACCAATATGCCAAATTATGTGGTAACCCACCGTAAGCCTATATGATCGGAACCCGCTACACCCCCCCACTTCGCGAGCGCATTACACACATGGGGCACATCGCATCCATCCATAGTATGTTCCTCAGCTTTCATTCAACTCATAAACTGTCTGAAAATCGATAGGTTTGACACCGTAGACCTCATAACGCCACCACTAGAGGCCGCCGAAAATTCCTCTTACGGCGGGTTAACCCACCGTAAGATTAGTAGAATAGGCAATGGGATAGTGTTATGCGGGAATCTGAAGACAAGTTTAAAGCCTTTATCAAACCATCTTTTTTGGTTTTGGGGGGACAACGGGAGGATCCATGTTCCTGAAAATCCAGGGACAGTGTTGGCCGCTTTATGGCCCATTTCCAAGGTGGACATAACCGCCGAAGATTTCCCCTTTTCTGATAGGGCTTCGCTTGGAAGCGAATAGATATGATACAAGCGAGGTTATTATGGAACGATAATAACTCACGCAACGTAAGTGCGGGTGATGAGTGCAGTGCTTCGTCCGAAGTGACTGATGTAGCTCAATGCTACCTCATTATACGCAATGCCCTGCATCTCATAGATGCCACCGCAATCGGGTTGTGAACCCAAGGCATTGGTTGAACAATCAATATCGGCTGAACGAATAAGCCATATGATACTCACATGTTTGTTCAGAACATGCTTGAAGCGAAGATGAGTTTTCTCCGAACCATTCGGTTCTTTGATGTGAAAGCTGATAATATAGTGATATTAAAGCTTGCACTGTAAAATGTCAAAGCAGTGAGGCAGGGTTTCTCGGTTCGGCTAAGTCGGATTAAACTGAAAGATAATTGAGTTTAACCCCTAAACAGCGGAAACTATTTTGACGTTTCATCATAGCGTTTACGTTTTTGCCCGCCATATTTGCTACACCCATCGACAGCTAGCGAGATTTGCATGTGCTTCGATCAACGTGAAGACCAAAACCTCGAGCTACTATTATACCGAATGCAGTAAATACTGCTCGAGATATCAAAGGTGAAACATGTCGAACCGTATGAATGGCTTTGGGTCATTATTGACCCAGACCGCTGTTTAGGGGTTAAGCTGGCGGACGGACCGTGACACACGAGCGGAGCAAACAGCAGGCACTGCAAGTGACATCCGAGCAGGCGAGGGGTGACACAGGGCACCACAGACCTCCCCCCTTATGGGGGGGTGAAAGTCAGTGTTCCCATGACACCACCTCACCCCGAAGGTGGGAGGTGCACTGCAGGGCCAGCCGGTACTCCCGGGCAGGCGGCTAGGAGAAATGTAATGTTTCCTAGTTACTAGCTAACTCGTGATGTGCCAACTGAGGGTCTCAATCTAGGGTTTGGGCAGGTTTCAGGCGGTGGCGGCGTCATTCCCGATGGTGAAAGGTGTCGAGCGCCAAGTAGCCAACGTTCAACCAATGCCTGTGCGATGCCAAAGCCAAAAACGGCCGGGCACCACCAGAGCAAGTGTGCCGTTGCAAGGGGGGCGAGTGTGAAAAATGCGGCGAGACAGCGCGCAATTCTCCAACCCCAAGGCAAAACCAACGTTAGGGCAAGGTGGGGGGGGTGCGGCGGCACCACCAGCCACCACCAGATGGCAACCAGGGGGCGCACAAGATGTAGGTGTAAACGGTGAAAAACGCGGAGAGTCGGAGTCGTCACAGTCAGAGCTCTCGTTGTCGATGTCGTCGCAAACGCTAGTGTCGATGTTGTCGCTTGGTGCACAAGCACCACCAAGCACCACCATACTGCAACCAGCGGTAAATTGTTGTCTTCGAAGGAGTTCAAGCGCCGATCTCAGCGCGCCCATGCGCGCACGCTGCCGCAAAGAAGCCATGCAGCTGCGGCTGTAAAATCTGCAAGATAAGGAGTTTGGGTTTCCAAGGGAAAACGTAACTTTTCGTAAATTTAACAATTTCCAACAATGAAAAAGTCAAATTGGGGTAGATTTCGACGAGGAACACGGTGGTAACGTCAAAACCGTCGTACGATAAGCCAATCTTCCGGCAGCAGAGGCGCTGCTGGCCAGAGTGTCGGTAACCGTCGGTTACGCACGCAAAAGTGCGCTAGATGTCGGTAGATGTCGGTACTAAAGATGTCGGGATGTCGGGGGTGACCGGTGCGAAGGCAAGGCGGTCAATGTCGGCAGTAAATTGTCGGAAGTGTCGGTACTAGGTCGATGTCGGACTAAAAAATATTGTCGGTCCATCTGAGTGGTAACGCACAAAAAATGCGTTGTAGTGTCGGTACTAAGGTAGATGTCGGTACTAAAAAGATGTCGGTACTAGGGTGACCTATGCGAAGGCAAGGAGGTCGATGTCGGGTTGAAGTGTCGGTACTAATTTGAAGTGTCGGTACTAGTTGAGATGTCGGTACTAAGTTAGATGTCGGATAGAATCGCAGGGCGCGAAGCGGACGGAACACAAGAAAAACACCTCTGAACGTAGGTGGGTCCAGACCTGATGTGAAAGCTGATAATATAGTGATATTAAAGCTTGCACTGTAAAATGTCAAAGCAGTGAGGCAGGGTTTCTCGGTTCGGCTAAGTCGGATTAAACTGAAAGATAATTGAGTTTAAGCTGGCGGACGGACCGTGACACACGAGCGGAGCAAACAGCAGGCACTGCAAGTGACATCCGAGCAGGCGAGGGGTGACACAGGGCACCACAGACCTCCCCCCTTATGGGGGGTGAAAGTCAGTGTTCCCATGATTCTTCAAGGTCCCATCTTGCTTTGCCATCTCGAGTCCAGAATACTGGCCTCTCGATGACAGGTGTCACTCAAGTCTCACCTTGAGTAAATGACAGATGATATGACTGTGCATGTCATAGTCGACCGTACTGACGACTGTCTGTCATTATAATATATGACATGACTCGACATGACATGACATGACATGACATGGTATGATATGTCTGACAGGTATGACACGTATGACATGTATGACACATGTGTCATCGGTCATAACCCTGACAGATCTCCCCTCTTAAGAGAGTTGTGACCTCACAACGGGCATACCTTTGTGTATGTCTTTGATGTCTTTGTTGTTGTTGCTCCTGCTGGTACCAGTCTTCTTACACCGATGTGAGGCGTCCCTCGTGGTGTTTCTAGGATATTGGGGGGAACTGAGTCCACTTTAAACCCTCACCTTAGGCATTTAGCCTTACAGTTCTTAGGATGTAGCCCCCATGAATTGCGTATCGTATTGCAGAGTGACGTTTCAAGGTTCAATGAATTGCGTATCGTGATTCAGAGTGACGATTCAAGGTTCCATGAATTGCGTATCGTGATTCAGAGTGACGATTCAAGGTATCCGAGGTTTACGTTAGGGATATATTTGCGCTTGCCGTCGACGCTTTTGCGAACGATGATCGACGATTAACGAACGATTCTCGGCCTTATATATACAACTGATCGACGAAAACCCTTGGGTACATGTTTCCACAGTTATATATATATAGTGCACCCAACCCTTCCTCCCCTCAGACTGAAGCTACTATGGAGGTTCATAGGCGGTCATGGGGAGCCCGATTTTTGGGGCTTGTTTTAATGCAAACGGAGTGGCCCTGCTTAACGGGATTGGACTTATAATCCTTTACCCGGTCTGCTCAACTCCTCAATATTTGGTCCGGTACGCGCGCTTTGACGAACATCTGTCGATTCAGAGTGGATTCGACACGTACTAATGTGAGATTTGTTTTAGTTATGTGTGTCAAGCATAACTCGGGGTCACAACTCCGTCTACCTCAGTCGATGTCTCCGGTAGCTTCGGATGACTGGCCACAAGATCCGAATGACAAACCACGGTATGGCAAAGGTAGCATTTAGCAGTTTTTATTTATCCACGGATATGATATCTCGCATGTGTGCGTATCTGTGCAAGGGTATGATTTTGTACAAGGCTCACTACACCTTTAGCAAGGAAGGATCAATTTCCCGCTTCTATGCAACATAATGATAAAACATTAAGAGCAAGGTATATAGATGATCGACATGTATTAGTATATATTACAAGAAGTAAGGGCATCAGGCTTAATATAATGTTTAGCCTTCATAGGCAGCTATCATGTCTGCTGCATTGGTCAGCTCTGTGGCTTTGACCCAGGTGTCATGCTCAGGTCCGTAGCCTGCATATCGCACTAAATAGTACTTGACACCTCTAGTGATCTTATCTGAGAGTATGTGTGATATCTCAAACAGTGGTTGCCCTTCTTCGGTGATCATCTGTGGCAGAGGCAAAGGTGCTTGGATCGAGTCGTTATACAACTCTATTCTGGATACAGGCTGCACCGGATGGATACGAATATCGAGATCTCCGAAATCTAACTCGTATGCACGTCCATGGCTTAGCACTTTGGATATGGTAAACGGCCCAATATATGGCTGCTTAAAGTGTCTGCCTGCCTCTGTCAAACCAGTCCATTGGATAAACTCAGTCCGTAAAAGAACTTTCTGCCCTACTGCATATTGCCGGGGCATGTGAGTCTTATTGAATCTGGCTTGGCTAATTTCTGCTGCTCGGGAGATATTGTCTACCGCGTTGGCATGTACAACCGAGTACTGGTCAAAATGATCTCGAATAGCATTCTGTATTGGAACAGGAGCTTCTGGCGGAATAGTGATTGCCAGATCATGAGGCGAAAGTGGCTGCGCCATCGAGTCGAGATAAAATGGTGAATAACCAGTAGTTGCAGAAACCGTGTTGTTAATTGCAAACTCCACCAGAGGCAACTTGTCCTCCCACGAATTGGCTGAAGTATCATTGCAACAACACCTGAGGATGTCCTCAATGAAGGCATGGCTCCTCTCATTGCTTGCATTCGACTGTGGATGGTGTGAAGACGTCATAGACAATCTCGTACCAGTAGATTTCCACAGTGTTTGCCAGAATGTAGAGGTGAATCTGGGGTCTCGATCTGAGATGATGTTCCTCGGAAGACCATGGAGCTTGAAGATATGCTGCATATATATATAGAAGCAGTATGCTGAGCAGTCCAGGTCATGCTGAAGGGAATGAGATGACAGCGATGAGAGAATTGGCACATTACCACAAAGATATTGTCGTGCCCATTAGTGGTGATAGGCAGGTCAGTAATCCAGTCAAGAGATACATCAAGCCATTTTGTCTTTGGCACACAATATCGTATATGTGACTGACCATAGGGTTTGTGTCTCCTCCGTTTCTGGCGTTGACACACGGGGCACTCCCGAATGTACTGGATGGCTGCCATCGTCATTCCTGGCCAATAATATCGGCTACGCAATAGATGAAGCATGCGATTTTTGCCTACATGACCAGAAATAGTGGCTGAGTGGCACTCATGAAGTAGAATGTGGCGAAGCTGTGTGATCTCACCGTCATCTGTAGGGACCTTGGCAGTAGGTGGAATGTAAAGCTGTCTGCCATATATGGTCTTGCGATAGATCAACCCCTGAATGAGCTCGAAATTGCTGACTGACTGTGATGAAGTCGATGATGCCAGCTTAGACAATATAGTCTGTGCAAATGTGTCACGATCATACTGGGATATAATAATGTCGTGAAGCTGATGAGCTGATGAAGAAGATATAAGAGCAATGAATGTAGAATCTGTAGACGGTATGTCAATGACTGGAACCTCGGTGATGTCTATGTGTTTCAGACAATCAGTGAGCTCAAAGAGTGTAGAAATACGAGTGAGTGCATCTGCAACCTTCTTCTTCTCGCCAGAATTGTGCTCTATTCGGAAGTTGTACTCGGAGAGCTCATCCAACCACCTTGCCTGTTTGGGGCTAAGTGTGGATTTGGACTGGAAATAAACCAGTGGCTGATGATCTGAGCGAACAATGGTCTCAGGAGCTCCCAGCAAGATGTGGCGAACGAACCGGAAGCCCTCCACAATGGCAAATAGCTCGATCTCAGGAATATGCCAACGTCTCTGTGTATCAGAGAGAGTGACGCTGTGATAGCCACATGGCTTCATACCTTTTCCTTGGTCCTGTAGTACCACTTGACCAACGTGTGTGCCTGATCCATCGACCTCCATAATAGATGGCAGTTTCTGATCTGGAAGCTGTAGTACTGGAGCATGGCAGATGGCACTTTTGAGGTTATCAAATGCC
The DNA here is from genome assembly GCA_001247695.2 of Cymbomonas tetramitiformis. Taxonomy (NCBI): domain Eukaryota; kingdom Viridiplantae; phylum Chlorophyta; class Pyramimonadophyceae; order Pyramimonadales; family Pyramimonadaceae; genus Cymbomonas; species Cymbomonas tetramitiformis. Next base: position 15,866 of record LGRX02003558.1, read on the forward strand.
TTCTGCTGCTCAGATTCCCAGACAAACTCTGCGTTATCTTTAAGGAGACGATTGGGCGGCTCGGTAATCTTGGAGAACTTTGGTATGAATCTCCTAAATTGGCCGACCATGCCCAAGAATGACCGAAGGGATGACTTGCCATCTTTAGCCATACGGCGTAGAGGCTGTTTTCCAACGGTAGGACCATACTGGCTATTACCCTTCGGGTGGCTTAAGCCACCCTAACAGCGATTTAGGGTGGCTTAAGCCACCTTAACGTTTTCAATTATTACGGGAGCTATCGGTACCGGAAGCTAGATTTTTTAAGCTCAAAATGACGGCGACATTGTCTTCTTTTAGACATTATGTGCACTATTAGGCGAGCCCAAGTTCCCGGTGAGCAATTTTGGGAAGTATCCAAGAGGGTGCAACATTTAGTAAAATTTGAGCGATTTTCCCGGTTTTTGCATACCCATGCTACTTCAACCGAGATTTTGAGGGTCAAGATGACCTCGGATCAAACTTTTGGCAAGACACTGCAGAAAGAGCAGCTCGAGATCTTGACAACATGGTCTCCAAATTTTGAAAGCGTCTTAGAGGAAGCCCCCGGTGAGCTAATTAGCTTAAGGTGGCTTAAGCCATCTTAAGGAAAATTGGGAAATACCCACCCTACTTCAACCGAGATTTTGAGGGTCAAGATGAACTCAGATCAAACTTTTGATAAGACACTGCAGAAAGAGCACCTCAAGATCTTGACGACACGGGTCTCCAAATTTTGAAAGCACCGCCGAAGAAGCCCCCATGAGCCCTTTAAGTTAAGGTGGCTTAAGCCACCTTAAGCTGCGGGTAATAGGCAATACGATACTTGAGGCTGTATTGCCATAACTGCTCGGATTCGGTCTTCGATGATGGATAGGCTTGCTTCAGAGATGTGGTGTCCGATAAAATCTGTGGATCTGACGAACAACTCCACCTTGAAAGGCCTGATGAAGAACTGGTGATCTCTGCAACGCTGGAGGAACTGTCGGACATGCTCCACGTGGCTGTCAAAGTCCGGACTGTACACAATAGTGTCATCCATGAAAATGACAAGGAACCGATCGATGAAGTCGAAGAATGCCCGATTTCCTACACGTAGAGCGGTTGCAGGAGCATTGGTCAATCCGAAAGGCATAACTGTCCACTCATAGGAACCGTATCTGGTGCGAATCGCTGTTTTGTGAATGTCATCTGGATGTATAGGGATCTGATGGAAAAACTGATTGAAGTCGAATCTGCTAAACCATCGTGCACCTTTAAGCTGTTCAAGAAGGGTGTCGTGAGGTGGCAATGGATACGTGTCCTTAATTGTGATGTTATTAAGGGCTCGATAATCACAGCACATCCTCCACTTCCCACCTGGCTTAGGAGCGAAAATGATAGGACATCCATATGGAGATGATGACGGACGAAGGATACCCAATTCGACATATTTGATTATCTGTCGTTTGAGCCCTTCCATCATGGGCACTGGAATGGTACGAACTGGCTGTGATGGTGGCTTGTGCCCAGGTTCAATGTTGATGCGATGATAACCACCTTCAAACCGTTCTGGCCTATGGCCAGCTGGAAGATCCTCCTGGAAAATATCTGAAAAGTCTTCCCTCATCTGATCACGTGCTGCTGTGACCTTTGGGTCTTCCATAGTGGTGTCTGAGTCTGCTGCTGTCATGACCAGTTCACCATCGACCTCTGAGAGAAAGAAGAGATAAGCTACGGCTTCTTCAGCCGAACCACTGGATCGAATACGACGTAGGTGCTTTCTCATGGTGGTGGCACTGACCAATTCCATTTCAGGAAGGTCATCTGAGCCTGGAGTCTGTTCAACTCTGGATAGCACTGTGCGAATACTGGAGCCTGATGAGTGCTTCCTAGTGATCGTCAGATTTTTGGACTGGAAGTCAATGTGTGGATTTCTCCTCTCCAACCAATCTTGACCCAGGATGACACTGAAGGGTTTCATGTCAATGATGTAGAAATCCTCTGTGTCCTTATACTTACCCAGCGTGAATGTAGCATTGGGAAGATAGGATGTACAGGGTAGTTGGCTTCCTCCAGCCAATCCCACTGAGAATGATGAGGAATCTGTGGGTGTAATACCAAGCTGAGCAGCGAACTGTCTGTCGATGAAAGACGATGTAGCTCCTGGATCTACCAATATGTGAGTACTCTGTCCATATATTTTCCCTTTGTACAACAACAGCTTCTTCTGTGATTTCAGCTGTGCTGTCTGAGACTGCATCCGTACGATGTGCTCTGAGGGAGTGTCCATCTGCTGAAACTGTAATGTCAGACTGGAAAGGACTTCTTCTGAGATACTCTCAACCCGGCCACTTGCTTCAGTGGCATCTTCAGGCTGTTTTACCCTCGGGGTGCTCTCAACACTGGTACCTGTGCAGTACCCTGAGAGTTTCCCTGAGGAGCTGGAGCTGAAGCTGGAACTGGAGCTGGAGCCGCAACTGCTGCATTGATGCTCTGCTGATTCTTTAGCTCCTTAACCAGGGTGTTGATTGTTTTCACAAGTTTGCCAGACTCGTTCTTAGCACCCTGATTATCTTGTTGCTGCGGTCCTCTGAAAGGATTATGAGCTGGAGGCTTGCCTTGTATAGCTTTTCCTTCTGGTGTCCTGGTGGAGAAACAATCCTTTGTGGCGTGATTGGTACGTCCACAACGTTGGCAAGGCTGAGGAGGATTTTCTGCTGCTCCTTTTCCTTTTCCTTTGCCTTTGCCTTTCCACCTTTCCCTTTGTTCCTTTGGGAATTCTGATTGGCATTTGGATTTTGATTGCCATTCTGATTCTGATTCCAGTTCCTATTGGATCTGTCATATGGCTTTCTGCCACGCCCTTTGTCCTTATCCTTTCTGATTGGGCCTCCTGATGACTGTTCCTTTTGCCCCCGATAGTGTAGGGTCTCTGACTGCTTCGAATGAACAACGTAATTCAAGTCGAGCAGGATCTGTGTGGTTTGTGACCACGACAGATTATTCCTTTCGTCTTCTGTAAGGAATCTCAGATGGAACTGTTTTCGAAGATCAGAATCCATACGGTTGACGGATCTGTCCTTTATCAACACATCATCCAGATCAACTGATGCTAATGCAGCCGGTGACGTGAACGTGCGTAGATAATCTGAGAAAGTCTGGTTCCCTTGATTCAGCGCCATTAAGTGTTTTTTAGCCACTGATCTTTTATGGGGGTTGCCAAACTGGCTGAGGAAAATCCTTCTGACCTTCTCATATGTGGCATTTGGTTGTTTTGCCACGACCTGGAAATAATGTCGGTCGTTGTTTTGTATGAGTGTCAGAAATACTGTGATAATGTCCTTGTCTGGAACTCCTGGATAAGTGAACTGGAAGTATTTATCCACTGTTTCCAACCAAATCTCAGCATCCTGTCCTGCCTTAAATTCCTTAGGTGGTGTCATTTTCACCTTTGGAACTAAAGTGGATGGAGCTGGTACTGGTACTGGTACTGGATCATCATCAGGGTCTGTGAAAACTGTTGGAGCTCGATCCTCTGTATACTCCTCGTCTGGTTCCTGTGGTTCTGACTCAGGATCTCTATATCTGCTCATGTCGGGTCTCATGCGACTGATATTATCGAAGTACCCTATTTGATCGAATCTGGTCTGGGTATTATCATAACCAGTGAGCCACTTGGGTATCTTGAACCGACTGTAGGCATCGTAAGAACCTAAGATGTCAAAGAACCATGTTGACGGATCTGCATTGATAGCTGGAATATCTGATTCTTCTGCCATCTAAAAAACAAAACACAACACCAAAATACCTTCAACTGGCTGAGTGTGTGTGTGTGTATATATATAGTATATATATCTATATTTTGTACATGTATTATATCTGTACATTATAATGAGGTGATGTATGTATATATCCACCTTCTTCCCCCCTCAAGGAAGTGTGAACACACAGGCAGTTGTCAAGTGCCTTTATACCTCATGATATAGCATGCAGTCCTTATAGGAAGCAGCTTATACAGTTTTAGGGTTGCAGCCCTACAGTCCTTGGGTTGTCGCCCTACAGTTTTTGGGTTGTTGCCCTACAGTTCTTGGGTTGTAGCCCGAAATATTGTCATGACTGTGCTGATTTCAGCATGACATATATGCCAAACACAAAGTGTTTCCTATTATATAGGTGGCATTTCAGGGTATATAGTGTTACAGTGACCCTTATCTCCCACAGTGATATTAGGGTGTTACTTGCCATCAGTAACCCTAAAATATGTTAAATTAAAGCAGTATGAACATTTTTCAAAGAAATTGAAGCAAAACTGCATTTAATTTTTCACTGTGTATCACGTGGTTTTTAGGAGGTATGTTACACCCCTGTAACTGTACACGTGAATATATATAATATTAGGGCGTTACAGGTGCTGTACTATTTTGAGCATATTTTTCAATAGCTAATAAAATAGGGTAACGAAAAAAATGATGACCATAACCATTTTTAAATCATACGTGTGAGTTTTTCACGTATTTTAGTACAGCAACTTTAGTATACCCCTAGGTGTTACACACCTGATATTTAGGGTGTTACACGAGATATGACCATGCACATTATGTTTTTCAGATACCTTAATAGGTATAAAATCATAATTCGAGATAAAATGGGGTCGGAATTTCAGTTTTGAAATTTATCGCCAACGATTTTTACCCAGTTTCCACCTTTTTTGGCCAATATATATATATATATATATCTCAGTATATATATCTTGGTGTGTGTGGAATGTGCAAGTTACAGAACTCATGCAAATTATCTCACTTTTGCACATGGTATTTTTCATGGCATAATAGTGAAGATATCTGATGGTCAACATCTGTGGTTGAACATATATATGGGTTTTACTGATTTGAAACCCATGGAAGTTGGTCCACTTCCCAATGATAAATTAGGTGTATCAACTTTAAGCGGGTCAACCACTTAAGTGATAACTTGTCAGAACCTATGATCTGTTTGGGCATATGGCTGTGCATTGAAAGAGTATCAAAATGATATCTTTAGTTTCCAAATAGACCTGAACATAGCTTGATAATAAATCTAAGCAGTCTCACACAACACAATAGTGTGTGTGTGATGTCCACAACAACCTCTACCAGTTCAATATATTATTACTGATCTGAGAATGTACATGCTATTGTGCTGATCAATTCTGAATCAATTGTCACAATGCAGTGTAGTTGTTGTTGCTGCTCCAGCGATGATATGTGAGACGAATGGACAATGCTCAGCAGTGACCAGCTGCTTATCTGAGCATTGTATAATGCCTTCGGGTCTGGAGATTTCTCCATCCAGCCCTACAGCATGTTGGTTGATTCTGTCCCTTATCTATCGCCATCACTTGACATCCAGCTGCTATCGTGATCAAGCTGGATGGTACTATGTATTATGTGTTGATATGATTATTAATCATTACACTTTCGAGCCAGTGCATTGTCAACTCACATAGTAGTGTCAGTGATTATTTATTACACTTGTGAATCAGTGTAATGTCATATTTAATGATACATAAGTTGCAGTGACTTGTATAAGCAGTAACTTATGTTCATGTACTTTCTGATTGAGTACATGTGTGTGTGTGTGTGATTGTGCTACTACACACACTTGTATACAGGTGATTACTGGTATTATACTATACCAAGTTGATCTATCATATAGGATGATCTGTATACCAATCACAGAATATATCTAACATGATGATTGTATATCAGCTTAGCAGTGATTGTAATCCTGTATATTCTCATCCACAGTGATGAGTTGCTTTGGTCTATTTCACATATAGTTCCGGTGAGCAATCCTTTCAGTGATCCACAATAGAACGAATATACTCATCCCAAATCCTGCGCCAGAGTATATCGAGCTAATTATTGTGTTAAGACCACTGAATAGGCACCTTACACCATATGGGTTCAAATATAGTTAACATGCACAGCAGGTATGCTTATGTGCAATGTCTGATGCATTGTGATATGATGCCATATATCCCAGCTGCTATCGTGATCAAGTTGGTTTATTATACATAACAGCTGCTAACGTGATCAAGCTGCATGGATAATTGTATGCACATGTCACAATGATATACGGTTGCTCAGTATTATAATGTACATGTAATGTAATGTACATCTGCTGCATGCACTTAGTATATGCTCAATGATTGTGTATACTGCAAGTGTGTGTGTGTGTGTGTGTGAGTATTATAATCACCACACAACTACATGGGAAGCGTGTAGAGGGTGAGTATCCTTATTAAATACAACTGTATTCCTTAAGTACCTTCTGTATTTTGCCAGGATTTCCCAGTATTTCGGAACGCTTCCCATGTAGTGAGCACCTACGGTTATCTATGGCAAATCTGCATAAGCCGACACCGTGACCGCCTACTTACCGCCCACGCCCGCCTTGCATCGCTCGCTTCCCCAAGCTCGCTAACATATATCTATTGTGTTCCAAAGTGAGAATATATTACTTTAGTATATCCCCGGTTTGGAACACGGGAAATGTTGCCAATATCATATATTATATCATATATTACTGTTTTGGATACATTCCCCGTGATCGATCAGTAGAACGTTAAATGTTGCCCATATCATATATTATATAACATATTACCGTTTTGGATACATTCCGCGTGATTTATAAGTCTATACGGCAATTGTTGCCAATATTGAATTATTTTACATATATTAGTGTTTGGGATACATTTACCGTTTTTCTCTTCCGATATCTTAATGGCTACCCAGACATTCCACGCAAATTGTTTTGACATTTTACCGAACATTGATAGTAACTCAATTGATTTAGTTATATTAGATTTACCATATAATCAAACAGCATGCAAATTTGATAATCAGATTATTGATTTAGATCGGTTATGGAAAGAACTGAAACGTATCGGTAAACCTCGAACTGCATATGTATTTTTTTGTACAACTCGGTTCGGACATAAGTTAATATCCAGCAATGAAAGAATGTTCAAATATGATATTGTATGGCAGAAATCGATGAGTTCTGGATTCTATCATTGCAATCACCAACCACTCCGATCACACGAAATGTTATACATATTCTATGATAAATTACCGACCTATAATCCACAAATGATTGACGGAATTCCTTACACAAGACAACCTGGTCGACGCACTGAATTGTATACTGGTAACAGTCCAAGAATCGATACTATATCTAATGGGAAACGGTTTCCCAAATCTGTGATAACTATTGCCAACGGTAATTACAAAAGCAAGCATCCTACTGCTAAGCCTTATGGTATATTGGAGTGGATTGTTAAAACTTATTCCAATGAGAATGATAAAGTGTTAGACCCATTCATGGGTATCGGTACGGTGGGTAAAGTGTGCAAAGTTAATAATCGAAACTTTATTGGCATTGAAATTGATCAAAAATATTATCTAATAACTGTAATCTAATCGACAATAAAACTTGACACAGGTAAGACATGTAGGTTCTCCATGAGTGGGGTTTGGATTTCTAACTTCCAAATAGTACCGATGCCTCCGACACACATATTTTTCACATTCATAACAAATTCTATTGCACATACGATAGCATAAAGAACACTGCTCGTTTTCTTCTTCCGGTAAATACCGATAAGACTCCTGCAAAACCAATCCTGAAAGCATTCAATATCACCAAATATTATTTAATTATTGTTTATTCTACATGAGAATTTATTCCAGTTACCAGATACCCCCTAACATGTTACAAGGCACAGTACATATCTAGCAAATTCCCATTTTACTCATACAAGGAAAACAAGTAGGTACCATCCCTACAGTGAGCCTACCCAGATGGTCCTTGCACACCCTTTTCCCACATCTGCCACAGATTTCAACATACAGGAAATTACTACAACTGGGAATGTGACATCCAGCCACTTTGATCATTATCCTACGGCAGATGTTGCACATTGCATCTGTTTCAATGTAAGGTTCAACCTGCAATGTCAAACCACAAACAATCTACCATTTCCAATCGGGTCCGTGGGTCTGTTTCATCCTACAAACCATGCAACATAAGCTCAAACCATTGGAATCTTTTTTGCTCACTTTTCTCATGACTGCTTTCAGATGCTTATTCAAAACCAAGGGTTTTGGCTCCTCCCGAAAATATTCTTGGGCATGAGGATAATCAGGATTTCCTAACAAGGAACCATATGCCAGTTCGCTAGGTTCGCCAGAAAATTGGCATAAAGCTGTATTCAGAAGAGCCCATTCCTTATCAACTTGAGATTGAAATTCTGGTAAATCCTGTATTGAACACAACACACTAATCTAAGAATCATTATAATACATTTCCTAATATGAAAGGGTCAATAATTACCTGATCATCTGATTCCTCAGAATCTTCAGAATTATTATCACCATCACCATCATCATTACCATCATCAGGATCCTCAGCAGCATCCTCAGCAGCATCCTCATCCTCATCCTCAATAATAATTACCTCATCATCTGCAAAATACATTTACAATAGAAAAGTAAGAATATTGTTTACTTGCTAGTGGAACCCTTGGCTAATAACTCTTCCCTCTTGACTATTTCAGAAACAGCAACTTCAAAATCTGGTTTAACACGGTTCACATATTCTTCCACATTCTTCACAGTGCGAGCTTTTGCCATTAATCCCCTATTGTTACAAGTTCCTCTCTGATGAGGAAGATAACCAATGGACAGCTTCCTAATATCTGATCTGAGTTTCATAGGAGAATTCTTGAGGGCTAAAAGCTTCTTACCCTTCTCTGCGAGCCTCTCCTGCTTCTTGGCAACTGAACGGGGCACCTGTAATATCAATCAGACCAATAATATTCATTAGGAATATTTACATAATAATCCTCCTCTGGGGTAGTAAACCCACAATAAAGGTCCTGATATGCACGGTCCTCCAACTCATACTCCCTTTCTATGCTACGTTCACTTCCTATAGAAATCAATTCTGCATCTATATTTATTCTGCCTGAATATGCTATTATACATTCTATACAGCAATCTGTAGATATGCAGAAAACACATCTAAACTTTGAACAACAAGTTACTGGACATGGGAATATCCCTTCAAGTAGATTACATATGTCGCAGCAGGGTGCCTGAAAACAAACACATGATACACATATAAGACAAGGGTATAAGAAGATTAAGAATGATAATTCAGATTTAATACCTTAGGAGCAGGAGCAGGTTCAGGATCCTCAAGAGCAGACATTGGCCTCTTGCCTTTATCATCAGGAGTAACTGCAAACAACAAACATAAATGTCAATATAACTATTTACTAGTTGTAAATAATGTTTCTAAGCTACACAACCTACAAGCCATACAAAAAGGCCAGCCATCATGGCAATGAATTGTGCATAGCAGAATGCAGTGATTTCAACCTCGTATTTGAGGAGAAACAGATTGAGTTCCATGTTGCCTAAACAGACCGCCAATTTACGGTTGGTCTTGTCCTCACAGCCAATCCACCAACCAATCAGATCTACACCCAAATGGGTAAGATGGAAGACAACAGAAAATGTTATTGCTACAAACAGAACTCTGACAAGGATGTGTTTATCCTTGATACTCTGTTGTAACACAGCAGCTTTGCCCTCGGGCTGCATATTTGTATTGTCCATAGCCCACTGGTGAGCTATCTCGGGCTCGTGCTCTTCAAAAGTCACGCCGTTACCATATCCCTGCTTGCTTTTAAAGCCTGCATCCACTGCCTGATACCACCTGGAATACACTCCAGCCTTTGGGCCACCCCTAATTGCATACAGGAGTTTCTTACCCCCGTGTCCTCGGGGGCTCTTGATTGGGCCTCCTTCAGCGGTGGCCTCAGTACCGGCCAAAGTGGACTGCTTGGGAGCCATATCTGCACAAAACAGTAACATAATACAACAATACTATTATTCCATTATTAAAAGAGTACATACTATTTATTTGAGTTGCTTCTCTAACTCAGTCACTTTTTCAACAGCTCGATAATAGCACTCTTTCCAGTGGTCTACTTCTGATCGGAGCTTAGTTTCAACAGAAGTTGGTGCAGGTGCTTGGTCCTTGTAATATGCACCAGGTAAGTAACCTACACTACAGTTAGGTCCATATGCTATGCCGATACCATATCTAAAGTTCTTCTTAAAAACTACAGGCTTGGCTGCTGCTGCTGACTCGGTTACAGATTCGGCTGCTGTAGACATAGAACGAGAACGGGTCGTTACAGGCATATCTACCTGAAGATAAAGATAAAGTTGAAGTAAAGTTAGAAGTCTTGAAAACCTGCAAACAAACAACAAACCAAACACAGTCACTCACCCGGATTTATCTGGTTTCGGATCTGCTTTCTTTTTACCCTTAACTTTCTTTTCTGCAGCTGCTGCTTCCAACTGTTTTTCCAAACTGTCTACTTGGTGTCTCAAACTGTTTATTTCTTCTATAAATATACTGTCACCAAAAGTATCCTGACTGTCTTCATATTTTTCCTGCAAACTTTTCAGTTCGGCTTCCAGTTCAGTGATGCGTTGGTCTTTGTCATCCGGAGTTCTGTCAGGGGACTTCAGAACCCGGATCTTGGTGGCCGGTGCTTTTTTCAAAGCAGCTATTTCCTGGTTCAGTTGGTTAGTCAGTGTACAGTTTTCAAGGTTTGCAGCAGTCAACTGGTCAATATGGTGCTGTTTTTCAGAAAGTTCAGTCTCAGCGTGGAGAAGTTCAGCTTCACTCTCAGAAAGGGAAACTTTCAGCTCAGAGTTTTCACGGGTCAGTTCTTCGATGCGTGTTTCCAGTTGAGTCATCCGGTCAGAAAGTTCACTTTTTTTGGGACTGGACTGAGCAGAAGGAACTGGGGTTTCTGGTACTAAAATAATAGGCTCGGAACTGATACTGGCTGCTGGTGGTTTTGCGATGCGTTTACTGGCTGGCTGGCGGATGAGTTTTGTCACCGGCGAAGAACCCGGCGACTCAACTGTCAGTCTGGCCATAGTTAAAGAAAGTTGAGCTGTATTTTGAGTTTGCTTAGAAAAAAAAGAAGTACTGGTCGTCTCTCTACTGTCCAAGAAAGAACTGCAAGTATCACTCAAAGCTGAAAATCCGCTGTCGTCAGCAGAGCTTGCCAAGAAGGCGTCTTCTTGATCCGCGGCTTTCACGGCGGCAAAACACGGAAAAACTACTTTTTTGTGTAAGATATCTACGATAGAAGAATAAACAACTGGTTCTTCCGAATCCTGTAACTTGTCGCACTGTTTAACGAACAACGCTGGAGCTCCTTCTATCGCTAATACTTTCTCGCAGGTATCGATGCGGTGCTGGTCAACCGAACAAAAAACTCCTCCGTGTGCACACTTTGCGTCACAGCGTACATACTTATTGTTTTCGAACTTTACAGCCACACACCGAGCAGATCCGACTCTGGCTTTTTTCGAACGATTCGCAAACGTTGGCAGTTGACGTAACGGATCCCATATTGCACCTGCACTGTTAGGTTTGCGTGATACAACAAGGAGAGGGTTAGAATCGTCCATATTTTTACCTTTAAGAAGGTTGAAGAAAGCAAGCGAGCTGTGCGAAAGCTGTGCTGACGGTGGCTGGCGGCGGGAACTTTTGTGAAAAGTGATGAAAATAGCCTGTTGGCGGCTCTAAAACAAAGATACGATGATAAGATACGATGATAAGATAACGCATGACACATAGGGCGACACTTAGCGGTCGGCTGTCATCTCCACTTTTTGAACCGCTTTTGGACACATGATCTGGTGACCGCCACGTTACCGTCTTCGTGCGTGCGTACTGCGTACTGATACTGTAGTGTCATCATGATCGTAAATTGAAAACTGTTTTTCGCTAAGTATTTCCCTGGGAATAGAGATAGAGAAAATTAAAAAGAACTTTTTACAGTTATCGGGAACAATCTCCGATTGTTCCTTTTCTTTGATTTAATTTAAGGAATAAATATAAGTATATATATTAAGATGGCTCTGACCGAGGCACAACTTAAAGCTCAAAGGAAGTATAGAGAGGCTCATATTGAAGAAACGAGGGCTTTGAACCGTAAGCATCAAAAAACATGGTACGAAAATCACAAAGAATTGCATCGAGAAAAAATGAGGGAATATCAACGATGTCGTCGAGCAATGTTAAAAAACGCTATTTGTTGTCAGAATTGAATTATATTATATATATTAGTGATATGGCAACATTCATCGCTTATTCTTATAAACATATTTAAAGAATATTATGTATATATAAGTATATATGGATTTCGCAAACATTGATAAAAGTAAGCATGCTATTGTTAATTATCTCGGTCTCAAATGGATTAAGAATATTTCCAAAATGTATGGGGCTCAAGATTATGTCTTGTCTACCATAAAAGCTCAACAAATTTCAATCAAAGCCGAAAGTCCCAATCATCAAGCATCTCTTTGGACAAAAGTAAATGATGAAGAATTATCGAAATTGTTAGAAAGTAATCATGGTATAAATGAAGTTATACAATCTCATGTAAAAAGAAAGGTATTCTTTGATATTGATGGAAAGGAAGAAATAAATCTAAACGTATTAAAAACAACTATTCTCGATAAATTCCCAAATGCCAATATGCAAATTAGTGGTTCGATTCTTCCGAAAAAAGGAATACCAAATTGGTCATACCATATCGTCTTATCAAATTACTACTTCAAAAATTTGAATGATATGGCACCCTTTCGAACATGGACATCTGATATCAAATATGTAGATAATGGTATTTACACATCAAATCGAAACTTCAAATGTATCAATCAATCGAAACCTAATGAAATAAGAATTCAAGAGTATATTGAAGGTAGTCCGATCTTGACAAAGCATTGTGTATTGGTAGATTTCGATGAAGATAGTATCGATGCAAGCACATTAGATTGGGAGTTTCAAGATGATGAAAACTTGGAGAAACAACATTCTACCATTGATTTGAGCAAGATAGTGGGTTTTCAATTAGATATTCCAAAAGATTTCAATTGGTATACGACATCGTATCCACAAATCCTATCGATGATACCCAATAAGCCGAGAGGTCAAGAACATGAATTGCATCATACTATCACATGGGTGATAATGCTTTGGGCATATCATAGTAATATATCAATGGAACAATTTTTGAAATGGGTATCTCAAAAGGATGACGATAGAAAGCGACTTGAAAGGTACGAAGACTATTGGAATCGATCGAAGGATTCCTTCAATCCCGGCGATAACTTTATCAAGAATTTACTCTTACGATTCTATCCAAAGTTGTTTGAATATGATCGAAATTGTGTGAACTTTATTGAAAATTGTAATGTAGAAACAAACATGTATATGAATGATGAAAGATATCTATCTTGCGAAGACATTCATCAAGCATTGAATCAATCACCGATTATATACCTTACATCGTACATGGGGGTTGGCAAGACTAAAGCGACTATCAATTATCTTGAGAAATATGAAAAACGATCAAGTGTTATGTGGTACTCTCCCAGAATTTCCTATGCCAACAACGTCACCTTTCGATTAAATCATTTGGGATTCAAAAACTACAAGTCATTCAAACCGAAAGACCCGGCCATTACAAAGAAGAAACGATTGACCATGTCCATGGAGAGTCAATACAAAGTTATTGACCCATTTGATGACCAAGAAAAATCATTTGATATCATCGTTTTGGATGAATTAGAAACTTTCAAATCGGTATTGATAAATGAAACAACACATCATAAACATCTTCCGGAAAACTGGCGAGTGTTTCTCCAATTGATGAGGAATGCCAAAAAGATAATCATAATGGATGCCTTTCCTCATAAAGCGATGATAGAATGGCTCGGCCTATTGCGACCTGAAAGAGTGCTAACACTTGGTAATGAGTTCATTCCACCACCACAAAGGGTCATCAAGTACGATAACAAAGATGTATGGAGACAATCATTGATAGATGAATTAAACAAAGGATATAATATCACTCTCTTCTATCCATACAAAACTGACTTCAAAAAAGGAAAAGGCATCTATTGTTATGGAATGGATACATTCAAAGATATCATTTTACAAGAGACCAACTTGGAAAAAGATGATATCATGTGCTATCATGCAATGTCCGATGACAACGATAAACAAACGACCTGTGATGTGGATACCGTTTGGTCGACAAAACGATTAATCATTAGCAATGTATCAATAACCGTCGGTGTCAATTATGAACGATTGCATTTCCACAAAAAGTTCGCCTTTCTCGACCCAAATACCGTAGAACCGAGAAACTTCTTCCAAAACCTGGGGAGAGTAAGACAATATCATACTAATGAATTACATCTATTCTATAAGAAGTATGAAAATATTACCAAAGGATTTACGATGCCATACAACGCACCCGATTGCATAATCTATCGAAAATTAGCATTGATATATCAAGAAGAATATTTAGCAAGGAATGACTCGGTCTATAGTTACTTTTTTGAAAAATGTGGTTATATCAATTTTGAAATGTACAACGGTTCAAAGGAAATCGTTTGGAATAAATTGGACGAGTTCGATGCAACGGCGTATTTTGCATATGGAAACATCGAAAATACTGATATTGTAGATATACATGAAAAACTGAACCCATTGGTATATAAGAATCAATCATCAATGACCGATAAGCTTCAAATAGCCAAGTATCATTTTCAAAATCAATTTGAAGAAGATATACCTGAGCATTTTGTCAAGGATTTGTGGAATAGGAAATTGATCAACTTTGTTCGAAAATTCAAAATGTTCTATCAAAACGAAAATCATATATTATGGAGTTTGTTTTATCAAAATGGAGCTATTGATACCTTAGAGTTATCAAACAATCCATCTTGGAACATCGATATTGAGAAATTCAAAGAATTCTTTATGATAGGATTTACGGGCTCAAAGATATACCCAAGTGTTATTTGTAAAGCGTTGAATGCATACTTCGGAACAGATGTATACTCGATCGAGAGAGATACAAAAGGTAAACGTGTTCGAGTACGTCTTCCCGGTAGTAATAAGATCGTTGATAAATATGTACATACGAGAAAGTGGAATCACTTTGTACCAGCTATAAGACAATTTTTAAAATAGCGTTAAATGTATCCAAAACACTAATATGTATCCTATAATTCAATATTGGAAACATTTAACGTTCTATACTATAAGATGAAACGAACACCGTGTGAACGATGTATCGCTATCAAAAAGGATGGACAACGATGTAAGAATATGACATGTAAGTGGTCACCAATGTGTTATGTCCATCGACAAGTGATAGTAAAAGAGTCTACCATACCCGATGCTGGTCAAGGTGGATTTGCAAGAGTTGATTTGAAAAAGGGGACCACGATCGGAAGATACACGGTCGGTACAATAAAACTTGATGCTGACCAGTTGCCACCGATGAATGATAGAACTCACATTTGGCAAAAGAATGCCAATACATTCTTTGATGCTGAAAAAACCAACTCAATAGCCGGCAAATACAATAGTTGTACAGCACGAGATGCAAAACGAACCGGTTGTTCTCAGAATGCCAAAATAAATTCTGTTGGGAATGTAAAGCTAACAAAAAATGTTAAGAAGGGTGCCGAGATCTTCGTTCCGTATGGAAAAGATTATTGGAATAGATAGTATCTGATGCCAACCACATTTAATAATTTACCAAAAGAACTTCAAGATAAAATATATTTTATGAAATATCAATTAGAGCTCAAGGATCGCCCGACAATTGACATTGAAGAGCTTAAAATATGGCGGGATTTTTTTGGTCTACTTGACTTGGAACAATCCATTCATTGAAGTTTCGGCGAAACATGCTTGGATGATTTGGTTTGCGATGAAGGTCGATAAACAGAAAATCATGTGGCCCTTGAATGGCCTGATTGTATACCGAGTTGAATTCCTCGATTGGAATCTCCCCTCCGACCTCCTCTCCTATTTTATCTATCTCTTTTTGATTCTTATTTCGGAAGACTAACATATGTGTAAGATTGCCTCGTATGGATTTTAAGAGTCCGCCACTCGAGCTCGTGTAATTCTGACAGGCGAACAGGAGGGATATTCCGAGGGCAGAGTCCTTAAGTTTCCCGAGATGTCTATGTTTGATAACCATATTGCTTAGCTTACTCGATGGTCTCATCAGATCGGTGTCTTGGGTGTCATCAAAGAAGGCGGCGATCACGGGCCTCTTGCCACCATATTTGTGTTGTGGAGGAAGTATATTACCATTCTCGTCCCCAAATTCCAACATCAATTCACCCGGAATCTCGTAGATACTGATGTTATGATTGTTCAACATCTTCATTAGCTTCTTATACCGTTCAATCTTATCTTGATACTCATCGTACTCTTGAGCTTCGGTATCAAGGATGCCTTCAATCTGATTTGGAACATCGACGGTAGGCTCTAATACGTCACCTTCATCAAGCGGTAAGTCTTTGTAATAATGCATATTGTTGTGATAAGTAGGTGACACCAAGATAAGCCTGTCTAAAGCATTGTTTTGTTTCATCAATCGAAGTAGGTGTGTAAGACTACACGATTTGCCCGTACCCCTTTTCGCACAGGCCAAGATGACACCATGCAAATTTATAAAATCGTCACTTGTGTCTATCGGAAACGCTGAACTCGTTGGTACTTGAATATCATATGATTTATCTTTGAGTTTCTGAAACTGCATATACTATAACGATAGAAATAGACTAGAGTAAGCCTTATCATAACCCGGGTCCATTTCCGCGTCTTTCTTACGAGGTGGTTGTGATTGCGATTCAACTCGGCTTTGCTTTCGTCTAGTAGACTTCCTAACGATCACTTCAGGTTGTTCTTCTTCCGATTCCGAAGAAGAATCAGATTCAACGATCACCACCTGCTTCTTGGGTTTCTTCTTAGGGGCTTTTGGTTTCTTGACAATGACATGTTCTACTTCCGGTTCCGAGATTGATTCTTCGGGTTGCTTTTCGGGTTCGGGAATAGGTTTAATTGTAGCTTTCTTAATCATCTCTTGTGCGTCGGCAACTTTTTGAGATTCCTTAAGTTGTTCGGCCATCTTGACATCTTGTTTTTGTTTGGCTTTGGCTTGGCGAGTGGCAAGTGCTTTCTCTCTCATCAATCGTAGGCGTTCAAGTGTATCTGGGTCGGTAATTTTCTGACCTTTAACTGGCATTAAGTAACTATAAGATACCCTAAGAAATAAAATTTCTTGATCTGACCTAAGACAATCGCTAATACGTTAAATGTTTCCAGAATTGAATTATATTATATATATTAGTGATCGGGAAACATTTTGCGTGATTTTATATTAGTATAGTATATACATGTCAAGAGAAACTTGGATAGCAAAATTGAAGTCTTGTGGTGCAGAGCATAGAGCCGAACACGGAATCAAAAAGAAGGGTAAGATGACACAAGGAGATAAATTGAAAAGCTTGCGTGGTCGTCCGGTCGTTAAAAAGCCGAAGGCAAAAAGTAGAACCGTCTTAGACCATGGTACTCCATCAGGACAACCGGTGTATCAACAGCCCGTCAAAGATGCTGCTTTGCCGACCAAAGCACCTCGTAGGATAGCTCCTATCATGGTAGCACCGTTAGACAAAACGAGCACTGGTACAATAACGGGTGACCCAGTATTTCAACGATCTAATGCAGAATATACGGGTGTTGGCAATTATCGTAAAGCCGTTGATAATATTGAAAAGCGTATCAAAATGAAAAAACAAATGAGGCGTGAAAAACGTCGAAAAGCGGACGTCACAAAAATATAATTTATATAGTATAGGAAGATGCCCCCCAAATCCAAACGGAAACAAAATCCTATGGCTCGGCATAAGCTTACCGCTGACCATTGGGAAGACTTACAAGGTAGAAATCTCACCGGTGACGATCAAACGAAAGCCATACGTGATTACAAGAAGAAGTATCGAAAATCAAAAGATAAGGTTGAAAAAGTTACAAGACGACAGTGGACCAAGCAAAATAAGAAGCCTGCCAAAGAACAAAGTAGACTTGATGAAATCAATAAGTATACCGTCGGAGATTCAAAAAGACATATCAAGAAATTCAGTACCGATGTTGAAAAACTTAAGGTTCCCTTTACAACGTTTCTTGAAAGAGCTAGTCCCGATGGTAGTAGTTTAAACTATTGGTTACCCGAAAAGACAAAGGGAATCGAACAAATTTCGATGAGAGCTGTGTTCGAGGATGGGACCACATCAAAATGGGTCAAAGGTTCAGATCGCGAAGATGTGATGGTGAAATTTGAAGAAATGTTACAGTCACCCAAAGGCGGTGATAGCAGCAAAAAGTCTGTCGAGGTTGCCAAAGATATCGAAGTTGAATATTACTCTTCTAAACCACCAGAAGGTAAAGGCTCTCGTTGCATGGCAGCTCCGAAGAATGGTGTAGATTTACGATTGAAGCAATGTGTGATTAAGATAGAATCTCGCAACAATTGTGGTATCAAATCGATAGAACTTTTGCACCGCAAACGAAAATTAGATAAGATGTTGAGTGATAATCTCATAAAAAAAAATCAATATGAAAACAAATGGAAGCAACTCAAAAGAGATGCTAGCAATCATAGAGGCAATATTACAACGATATCTAATCAGCTGCGTTTAAAATTGTTTCCGAAAAAGGATGAAAATGGAATCAATATAGAAGACTTTTCTATTTTAGAAAAACATTATGAAATTAACATATTTGTGTGGGGTATCACTGAAAGACTTGGCGGTGATCCAATCATGTATTACCCGCCGTACTTTAACGAACACAATGACTATTCAAGTTATAATGATAGTTATCACATACTCTTACATGACAATCACTATGAACCGATTACACGTATCGATTGTTTTCGAGGCAAGACTTATCGACCATCGTGTCCACAATGCAAGTCTCAAAGATGTATCTTTGCAAACAAAGAAACACGATTAACACCTGGAAACAAACAATGGCATCATTGTGAAATTTGCAATCGTAAGTTCATGAATCAGGACTGCTACAATCTTCATACCGACCTGATAACATGTGATAAGGTTCACAAATGTAAGATGTGCAATGTTATATTTAATCCCAATGAGAAACATATATGTGGATACAAGTCATGTCCTAATTGCAAACTAGTATGTAACCTACATGAGCACAAGTGTTACATGACCAAGGTTGATCCAAAACCTGTATTGGACTATAAAACCATTGTTTGTTTTGATTTTGAAACAATGAATGACAACGGCAGATTGATTGTTAATCATTGCGAAAGTCAATATCACGATGGTTCATTTGTAATTCACAAAACAATAGATGACTTTCTGGAATGGGTATATCTCAAAAAACATGATAATCATACCTTCGTTGCCCATTGCGGGAGTCGCTTCGATTTCCGATTAATAGTAGAACACATCATCAATGTCCAAAGAAAGCCTCCACAAGATATATTATATACAGGTGCAGACATTCTATGTATGAGAATTGGAAATGTAAGATTTATTGATTCATATATGTTTATGACAAGACCATTGCATTCCCTTCCGGAAATGTTCGGCTTTGAACATGAAATCACGAAGGGATATTATCCACATCTTTTCAATACAAAAGAGAACGAACACTACATGGGTCTTTATCCCGATATCAAATATTACAATCCAGAAATCTTACAACCTGAAGCTTATCAAAAATTATACAAATGGTGGCATGAGAAAAAGAGTAAGTGTTTTATATTTGAAAATCCAAAAGAGATTGCACGATATTGCCATGACGATGTGACCATCCTACGCCGTGCAGTGTTTGCTTTCAGAGATTGTTTTCTTAAAATTACCGATAATAAGTTCGATCCATTCAGCTATCTAACTTTGGCTCATTTGGCGGTGAACATATGGAGAAATGAGTGTATGCCCAAGGACTCAGTGGGTATACTACAATCACTGACCAAATCTCAGAATGCCTCTATCAAAGAAAATCAATGGTTGGATTATATAGCACACACAACGTCGGCGAAGCTTGTTATAGATTTGGATGGTAAACGGAACTATAAACTCAAAGATTTACATATGTATGTTGATGGTTATGATAAGGATACAAACACAGTTTATGAATTTCTTGGTAGTTGGTTTCATGCCGATTTGAAGAAGTATCACAAAGATGATATTCAGTATCAACAGGGTCGGAGATCGGGCATGACATTTGGCGAAGTTAATCGTCAAACAATGAAACGATTAGAGGACATCAAGGCAGCTGACTACAATCTTGTATATATATGGGAATCGGACTGGGATTCACAAGTTGCTCAATTGAAGACTTCACATGTTGGAAATGCATTCTTAGATAGACAAATTTTAGCTTCTCCCATTAATGATAGAGATTCCTATCATGGTGCAAGAACTGATTTAGGTAAGTTGTTTTATAAATGCAAAGACAATGAAAATATCAGATATCAGGACTTCAACTCTATGTATCCTTCAGTAATGAAGACCAAACGGTTCCCGAAAGGGCACCCGGAGATTATTAGAGATGTTAAATCCCTTGATATTCATGGATACTTTGGATTGATTAAATGTAAGATACTACCAAATAAACATTTGAAGTTTGGTGTGTTACCACACGTGACCAATAAATTGATCTTTCCGTTGTATGAAATGGTCGGAACATGGACCACGGTAGAATTGGAAAAGGCTATTGAAAAGGGATATCAGATTCTTGACATATACGAAATTAAGCATTGGAAAGAAACTTCAACCGATTTATTTGCAGGTTACATTGATAAATTTCTTAAACTCAAGACCGAGTCGTCGGGACCGCCCGAAGATGACATCGATACATTCATAAAAGACTTTGAATTTCATGAAGGTATCAAGTTAGACAAACGAAACATCAAATACAATCCAGGTATGAGACAAGTTGCTAAAGACATGCAAAATATATTATATGGAAAACTCGGTGAACGATCCAATAAAGCTAAAAGTAAGGTCATTCAGAACCCAGGTGAGTTCTACAATACAATCAGTAATAAGAGGTACGATTGTAAATATGAGTTTATTGGATCTGAAGAGAATGAGATGGTATTGATGAATTTTACCGAGAATTCTGATGTGTATGCCGACACACGGTTTTCAACGAACGAGGTGTTGGCCGCGTTTATAACCAGCTATGGACGATTGAAATTGTACGAGCTGATAGAAGCCACCGGGTTCTCAAACGTATTATACTTTGATACTGATTCTATTATATATATAGAAACAAAAGAGAATCATCATATATATCACGGTACTGGTTATCGACAACCATGGTTAGGTTATCTTAAGTGTGAGCTTCAAGGATTGGAAAAAGAACATGGTAAGTGTATTGAATTTCTAAGCACTGGACCCAAATCATATAGCTTGAAATTCAACGATGGATATTGTATGACCAAGATAAAAGGTTTCTCTTTGAGTGTTGATAATTTACAACATATCAATCATGATGTAATGAAGGATATGATTTTGAATCAAAGGAACGACCCAGTCAAAATGAGTAACCTTGTTATCAGACATCAATCAAAAAGCAACAATCACAGATTGTTGCCATTAGGGTTAGAAGTCAGATCGGAATCCAAGACATTTAATTTCAGTTATGACAAAGGAAACATTGATTGGACGACATGGGACATTTTGCCATTGTCGTAAAAGCGTTAAATGTTGCCAGATTTGAATTATATTATATATATTAGTGTTTTGGAAACATTTAACGCTACCATAATAATCGATCTGCATAGTATCCATTGCTACCGACGACATTGCGGTCTTTCTTGTGTCTAATTTTGTACAACCGACGTCGTTCATCGGCATACTCTTTACCCTTAGTGGCCATGTATGTAGGGTAATCAGAAGCACCTCGCTGTCCGACCTGAGCGATCAATTTATTATCCTTGAAAACATCAATCTTTTTGCTTTGATTATTTGATGGGCTGATCTTAACACCGAGTTTCCGTGCTTGACTTTTTGTGTAAGCTTTGATTTGATAAGTCATTGTATACTATATGTAAGACTATATTATATAGTATGACAAGTAAACCAATATCTGAGAGTAGACTTCAAGAATTATACCTGGACCCGAAGATCGGAATGAGCGGTGCTAATGCATTTACAAAAAAGCTCAAGGCACAAGGCTACAAGGTCACCGAGTCTCAGGTCAAGGCTGCCATATCAAAGACTGAAACATCTCAAATATTGTCTCAACCAAAACGAGTATCCCGTAAAGATTATTATCCCATCTATGGACCTGTCGGTAAGAATAGCATCCAAGCAGATCTCGCGTTTCTCCCTCGCCAAAAGTCAGTCAACAAAGGATTTGCTGTGATTCTGACTGCGGTGAACATTAACACAAACAAAGCATATGCAATTCCTCTCAAATCTAAAACTGTCAAAGATAAGAACGATAAACGCAAGGAAGATGTTGAAGGAATCGTAAATGCTATGAGACGATTGGTAACCGAAACCAAAATGAAAACCCTTACAACCGATTTAGGATCTGAATTTACAAACAAACCAGTTCAAGAATTATTGAAACAAAAGGGTATCAAACATTACACATCTCAAGCTGAGGACCACTCTCGTCAAGGAAAGATTGAAAGATTCAATAGGACATTGAAAAGTAAACTCGAAAGAGTATTTGCATCCACAGGTAAGTCTAATTGGGTCGATTATCTCGATAACATTGTTGAGAATTACAATGAAACAACTAATCAAGGGAATATCAATGATACTCCTCCCGATGACATGAATAAGAATCGTGTTATCAGAAGTGTCTTGTTGAAACGCAATGAGACGGCCAAACTATTACAAAAATTAGATATAAAGCCCGGCGATCGAGTTCGATTGCGTATGACCAAGAAGGTTTTCGATAAAGAGAAAAGGCAATGGTCTTCCGAGGTGTACAAAATCAAAAGCAGAGACGGTTTATCGTTCATTATAACAGACGGTGACGGTAATACCTTGAGTCGAAAGTATAAACCTCGCGAGCTTCTGGAAGTACAAGGACCTGTTTCAAAATCATCCAAAGAGACCAGGGGTACGAAGACTGATAGTGATAGTACGCAAATTGCAAAGTCCGAGCGTGCGTTGAAGAAAGAAGGTATCGAAGCGAACACCGAAGGAAAACAATCAAGAAACTATGATGATTATGAAGTTAATGTGTTCATCAGCGATAAGAAATCGCCAAACTATCAAAAGACTTTGAAAGGATATCTTAAGCTCAATCGATCAAGGAAAAGTAAACGTAAGTATCAGTTGATATTCTATGACAAATCGGAAGAGGATGAGTTCGTTGATATTCCTGACCCTGAAATTAAGTTGTTGAAAAAAAGAAAATCATAGGTAATATATATGAAACCATATTGCGGGTTTAAAGATAAACCCCCGAAAGGAAGAACTCTCGGTGCCCGGAGATATTGCAAATCAAGAAATCAATTACGCCGTTTTGGTCGTATAGCAGTCGTGGCTCCAAATAATCATGCACCAGGCAATCACAATCCCGGACCGAGCAATAATACATAACGGTTTTTTTCTACATTACTTTAATGAGAACAATATTGACCGATGAGGTCGGAAGACGCAATTGTATGAAAATGATGGGAATTGCCAACGGGTCAAGTGCAGATACGCTGTTCCGAGGATATGGAAAACTCGCTAAAAGCAACTACGTAATAACGATGCCGAGTCAAAACAGTGCGGTATTCTACAATAGTTTGAGAGATTCAATCATAAGAACGGAGCCATTAGTGAGAGACATTCAGGACTATAGCAGTGATATTGATACAACCATACCCAATTCTATGATGACAATGTTAAATCCAATGATGACAATGACACAAGACGATATCGATAATCAAGCGTTAAGGCGTATTGAGGAAGACGCTCAAGAACGAAACGCCATTCTCGCACAAGCAGCCAAACAACTACCACCAGACACTCCTGAAGCAGCTGGACCGTCAAAGATTACTGGAAAGGGTAAGCATATGAAACTCGCAGTCCAGGAATCGTTGCAATTACCCGAAATGCAAGATCCAAAAGTTTTTGGGGGTCTCGCTTCACAAGGCGTCAGGACCCGAGCCCAATCAACACAAAGTCCCTTGAGAAAAGTAGTTAATTTTGTTATTGGAGAAGACGTTTCATCCCCATACAAACAAAAGGAAAAAGATACTTAATAGTAATGCAAGTACCTTGTAATCAAAGCTATCAATCGAACGTTTATTGTAGACCAACATACTTGTCTTTCAGTGCTGCCAAATTCTTTAAAGAGCCCGAAAAAAACGATACGTTATATAAGGATAAACCACAAGATGTTTCAACTGTCCCTTTTAAAACAAATATCGTCAACAACGACCGGAAACACGGGCCAATGATTAACACCCTTTTTCGTGAAAGCGTCAACTTACAACCTTCTGAAATTGAACAACAATTCACACCAGAACTCCGAGAAAAAGCTTTACATGTTCAAACATCTGGATATTTAGGGTCACGAGAATATCAACCTGATTTGTACTATCCAAATTCGTTTGAGGACCAAACTATATCCAATGCACAACGATTTGTCAACAACGAGATTCCAAACAATAACTTTGCATTAGATCGGGAGCTATCAAATTATGATGCTGCCGTTCTTGTCAATCCTGATGCCAACAGAGTGCATGTTGCTTACCATGGGGCATCCAGCAATCCTATGTATAGAAATGAGGATGTCACTGACATCAAGTCAGTGCTGCGTGGCCAAGAATCAAATAGACCGTCATTCTTGCGTGCTGAAGATGTGTTTGATAAAGTAAGACAGAAATATCCAAATCACAACATTGAACCAATGGGATATTCTCTAGGAGGTGCCAAGGCCGTGCATGTGGCCGATAAGTTTAAATTAAAGAGTACTACATTTAATCCTTTCTTATCGCCGTTATCACATCAAGTTGGTGGTGGACGCCATGACATTCATAGAACCGTCACAGATTCTACAACGGCCGGTGCTCTTTACAAACCTGCAAACTCAGAAAGAAATATATTTCATTACTTTCCTGAGAAAAGACAATCAACGTTATCATCGTATGTGCCTGATCAACATAGCTTGTCGCAGTTCTTTCAATATCCAACTAACAATAAAGTGAATAAACTAAATCTTATGAAATCTATAGGGAATGTATTGAGCACTGGTTTAGATGTCGTGCAAGGTGCTTTTGCAGCTGACCATGGTCTTCGTATGGCAAGACGAAACACAGAATCATCAACATTTTCAAACGCTATAAGTGAAGATTTGAATCCCTATGGCATTTTTGGAGTTAATATAGACCCAGATTATAAATTGACTTACGACACGGCTCCGCCGGAAGCTAGATTCCTAGCCGATGCCATTAGTGGTAGAGATTCCGATAGAATGACGAGTTTTGAACGACAATCGGAAATACGTTGAATGTTGCCAAATCAGTAATATGTTATATATATTTCATAATTGGAAACATTTACCGTTTTTTATATGTGTGTTATTATAAATGGATCGCAAAGAAATGATACGACTGGCTAAAGTTCAATATCCCGATATTAAAGAAGCTCATATGGAACTCCTCGTTGATGATTATATCAAACGTCCAGACTATTACGATGATTTGTACAACGGCAATATTGAGGAACCGAAACCTTTAGACAGAGATACTGTTGATTCCATAAAAGATAATTGTTATATTAATATAGATGAGCGTAATTAGCACAAGAACGCTATTCTTGTCTTCCGAAGACAATAGCAATGGAGACGCACGTGTTTTGCAAATGAACATACCCACTCAGCTGATAAGTTACCGAGCACAAACCAAACTGAGATTAACTTTGAATACTTTCTCTTGTGCAAAAACATGGTATAGTATCAACGAGACCAATGGCATCTTCTATGTGGGTGACACGGTAAATAATACTTTAACGGAAGTGAAAATACCTTATGCAAATTATACAGAGCTGGATCAATTCACATCTAAACTGGCCGCCGCAATAAAAACTGCCATCGGTGGCACGATAGACACAGTTACTATCACTTATGACAAGGACAACGGCGGGGCCTTAAATTATGAGAACAAATTTCGTATAGAATTAAGACCACCACAGCCCGATGTAAAGTTTGTAGCTTTTAGTGTCAGCGGCGATTTTCAAGCTATACTTGGGTCTCCTTTAGACACCGCCTTAAATACCTCGGTTTCCAGAGCAGGCAAATACAACGATTCCGACCAAGTACTCGGTGGCCGTGTTAACCGCAGTACGGCAGGTATGAGTACAGTGTCTGAGCTTTTAGACTTGTTTCAAACAAGTTATGTTGTAGAGTACAGCTTATGTGAATCGATATACCCTTGCAACATTCAAACCAACGACGCCTTGTACCTTAGGGTCACATCGTTACCAACACACAATATTGAATCAACCAATCTTTCTACTTTTACAAACAATAACGAAATGATCAGTTCTGATATCTGGGCGAAAATACTATTGCCTAGTGACACGACGACAGATTTCATAAGATACATAGATCCAAACGACAACTTTGTTATTGAAGTGTCTGGGTCTCAATTTACTTCATTTAGAATCACACTTACAGATTCTAAAGCAAGATTAATCACATTGGCCTCTCCGACCCAAGCATCAGACGGCAGTATTAACTATTCATTAAGCATTAAGGTTGAAGAATTATCACCTGCTGGTCTCTCAGATATTTTATAATCTTTATAATATATATACAAAAATGAGCCTCCCCATGTCATTGGCCTACGGCTTATCGAAAATGAACTCGTATTCCACCAATTACTTCAGATTGGAAACCACTAATCTTACTAAAGCATCGAGGTATTCAACCATAACTTTGAATCTACCTGTGAATTCAATTGTAAACATGAAGAGCCTCTCAATGCATTGCAAAGGTTCGTGCAAAACTCCTATACCATATACGGACAACGGAAATAAAAATTTAATTGTTACGCTTCCCAACGGGTTGGAAAAGCTCATCTCTCGTTGTGAGGTGTTCGCAGGAGGGCAGCAATTGACCACTGGTTTTCAATCTTACAGCACGGTAGCAACCGTTCTCGACACCATCAAAACAACACTCAGTAAAGAAATGACTTATCAACGTGTTCTCAAAAATCAAGAAATCAATGTTGCTGACAATTTCTATGCCACATCACGACCATACATCTTGAATACCTGGCTCAGCATATTAGGAGAAGCAGAACCTTCATACATTGATACAAGTCTTCTTCCTCCAGTTCAAATCAGATTGTATTTGCATGGGCCTGAGGTGTTAGGAGCGTTTGTCCAAGGTAGTCCACCTGAAGTCGATCTCACGGAAAAAGCCCAACAGACTTTAATATCACAAGGGGACTTTTTATTAGACGACCTTTACTTTACCGTAGAAACAATCACTTTCAGTTCAGGTGTCTACGATGCCGCCGTGGAATCAAAATTGCGTGACGGTTTTTTGGAAATTCCGTATAAGAACTATTTTTCATTTTTTGAAGGGGCCTCTACGATGGACAAATCAACAAGGTTCTCTTTGAGTTCACAGTGTATTGATAACATATATGCTGTTCAACGCCCAGGGGATTATCGGGATAAACCTTTAGGACTTATCAAATTGGAAAACACCTGTGGTACATCTTACCTCCCGTCTTACTTTAGATTTTCAGCTGGTCATTTAGGTGCTCTACAATTTAACTTGAATAACCTGTTCGTTCCTAACTATCGAGTCGACCCTCTTGCAGCGTTCAATCTGCTCTGTATCGGTAAAGCGGACAACTACGGTACGCTATCGGGTTGTAAGATTAACAGTTATGAAGATTGGCTCAATAATCAGTTCATTCCTATGGTACGTTTGAATCTCCCCTCAGAAATGGGCGTCCGCAGTATGACAGGATTGGATTCTCGGGGTTTGAACAGTTCCTTCTATTTTCAAACTCATGTAGCACAACCAGATGACGCTTTACAAAAGGTAAATCTGACAAACAGTAACGAAACCATGATTATTTGCGAAACGACCGCAGTTCTTCGTATCGGTCAAAACCGTGTGATCGAAACGGTATTTTAAAAAGCGGTTAATAGTATACAAACATGGCTCAACAACCAGGATTGGTTGGGTACAACATGATAAAAGATGTAGGACCGAACGTTGACAAACAGATTCACACCGCGACGATGTTTCAAATGTCAGGTTTTAGACCGGTTATGATGCAACAACTCCCGTGTAAAACGATCAATGACATCACATATCCACCATTCAGGATAAGCAACGTTCATCCTTTGGCGGGATACAAAAGTTATACTTTAGGGCATGGTGAAAAGCTTTCTCAAAAGATGGAAATGTTCCATTTCCCGATGGAGCATCCATTGAATAGTCGATTGTTGCAACCTGTACCTTTGTTTTTTTCATAGATTAGTATATACAATGTCAGCTTTCGGAAATGAATTGAATGCAAAAACCTTAACTTATGCCAATACTACGTTTCGCACAACACTAAGAAATGGAACATTGATACAATTAACAAAGGATGATGTACAGAATCAAATTATATTAGGTGATACTGCTACAAATGTTCGGTTGCCGGAATGTCTACCTGCTATCAAAGGTAAAATGTTTACAATTTATAACGGAACAGCCGCAACAGGCAGCATAGTGACTCTTCAAAAGTTTGAGGGTGACAGAATAAATGGATCTTCAGACACAATTAACGGCGATATTGAGTTGAAAAATGGTGCAACCAATGGCGAAAGTATAACGAGCGTCACTCTAATTGCATCAGGCGAAAGGACGTTTCAATCAGGTTCAACTACCGTTGTTGACGTTCCAGGAAATTGGTATGTGATTTCAACATCTTATCGGAATACATATTAAAATATAAAAAGTATAGTATATAATGTCAGCTTTCGGTTCAAATTTAATTGTAACAGAAATTAACGGTAAACCATTTGTAAATGGTACGGGTCCAACCGATACACTAACGTGCGATACAGTGGTGTGTCAAACTATAGGCAGCGTTGAATCGCCGCTTGAGACCATGCATATCGGGTCAGATATACGCTATCAGAACGATATCAAATTCATAGATACTCAAGACCCATTGAATCAAAGAGAACAAATGTCCTTGTTGACAGATGGGTCGCTAAAAGTACACACATCAATCAAATTCAACGACTTCGTGTTGAACAACCCGGTTTCCAAATCACGATTTTCAGCAGGTCTCGATGACCTCGATGCATCGTTTGAGATTAAAAGCTTGGATCCTGTTGAACAAACACGAGTTAAGATTGGGGAAACCGGTATTAATGAAATTACATGTATGCAAACGACAATCAATATAGAGCCATTCGGCAGTGGTCTGTTAATCAACGACGGTCCACTCGTGCTCAACAGCGGTGATATCACATTGACTGCAGGTAAGTATATTGGAGATGGCTCATTATTGAGTAACTTACCCACAGGTGCGAACCAAGATTTGCAATCTGTGACTACTCAAGGAAGCACGACTAGTGTCGCCGATGTTTCATACACCGGAACGGGTACCATGGTAGTCAATCAAGAAAAACTGAGTGGAAATAATCTTAGAATTGAAAGTGGCTCTGTATCGAGTGGTAAGGTATCGATAGGAGAACAGTCTCAAGGGTTTACCAATGCCGATCACATTGGAGACCGTTCTATCGCAATCGGCCGCAATGCATTATCTATTAACAATACAACAAGTAATGATACGATTGCAATTGGTTCCGGTTCATGTAATTCTAATTGTGGTGACTATGTCGTGTCTATTGGCGACGACTGTGGTCAGGTTAACTGCAAAGATGCAGCAGTGAACATTGGAAAATATGCAGGTGAATATACAGCCGGTGAAAGTTCCATAAACATAGGTGCTTTGGCAGGACAAAACTCTACTCAGAGTGCGGTTAACACCGATAACACAATCGTTTTGAACGCGAGCGGGGTAGAATTAAATGCCGGTGTCGCAAGTAGTTGTTATATCAGGCCTATCAGGGCCAGTCCCGATCCTTCAAGCGAGTCACAAATGTTGCATTATGACACAGCATCCAATGAGGTCCGATATGGTCCTGTTTCTAGTGGCGGCGGTGTTCCAAGTTTATCACAGGTCCTTGCTGTCGGAAATACCGGTGGTTCGATCCAACTCAGTTCAGATTTAGACACAACTGCTATTAGAATTACAAACAGTATTGACTGGGCTTACACAAATCCAAACACATCTTCGATAACGACCGATGGTATTCCTTTGACACAACTTACAAGTGCTTATCGAAAAACTACATCACCTAATACGTTCACCGGTCAAGTCTATACCATGGTGAATACAACAACTTCTACAATCACATCAGGAACGGTGGTGTCATTTGACGATGTAAGCACTAACATCAACGGTGTAAAGCCATACTCTGCGATAAACACAACTACTAATACCAATGTGGCTGTTATCGGTGTATGTATCCAAGATAGTCTTGCAGGTAATTCTTGTTTTGTACTTATTAGCGGTTTCTGTTCTGTTAACTGTATTGATGGTTCGTATACCAAGGGGCAATTATTAGGAGTTCAAGCAAATGGTATTGTAAATTCAGCGACAGTCACAACGACGACCGGTGTGATCGGGTGCTGTATGGAAACCGTAACTCATGCATCGCCAAATGCAGTTATATGTTATTTACAACCGTCATTTAAATTGTAAATATATTGTAAATGCCTGTAAAGCGAAATGATCCTAATTTACCAAGTTGTGAAACCGTCGTTCAAGATGGGGTCGGTATGAGAATTAAAGGAATTATAAATGGAAGACTTGCAAATACTCGATGCAAGGTAAGAAATATTGCTGACGCCCAAGGAAACGTAGTTAGATATAATAAACAGAACTTACCAAAAACTAAACAAAAAACAGAACGCCGAGATAAATGGGTGTCAGTATCCTTGGCAAATGTCGATGAGCATGTTTCTTTGGTATATGATACGGGTGCCATGATGACACAAATGTCTACCGCCGATGCCAGACGTATAGGAATAATTCATGCAGATGGCACGTCCGATTTTAACAACGTACCAGGTTTGGTTATTGGAGTCGGCGGTCAACAAAATACTACAAGATTTCAAGATGTTCCATTAGTCTTAGATGCAACTGAAGAACTTGCTTGGGGAATAGTAAATGTCTATGATAATGCACATGGATTATTGGGCATTAATCATATAAAACAATATAAGCGATACCGCGTGAAATTTAAATAAGTACATATGATATATGTCAAGTTTTGGACAAAGTTTAGTTTGTAAGAATTTAACATGTGATACCGTTAATGGTCAAACATACAATCCTGTACAAAGTTCAAAATGGACCGAAACAAATAATGTTTTGGAACCGGCAACCGCTGGAGCAAGTGTAAAAATTTCCGGTTTAGAAGTAGATGGAAATGCAAGAATCAATGGTGGAATTGTCAACGTTGCACAATTAAGTTCCGAGACAAATTTAGAATTACAAGGGTCAAAATCTGCTGATTCAACATTTATAGATTTGAATACATCACTGGTTGAATTATCAGAAGTTAATTCAGTGTATGCTTTGGAGTATCGTAAACGACCTATTATACCATCAAATCAATTTTTTAGAATTAACATGTTAGGTGATATCATAGGTTGTAATGATATAGATTGCAATAAGTTAACAACAAAAACTTTACAATATGAAAATCTTGATATGTCTAAGTTTCCTAGAATACAACCTACAGCTGGTCAAGGTACTCGAATATTGACATTCCCTTCAAATACTTTTGGTGTATTGTGTGAATTTCAGTTAGCAGGATCTGAAACCGGTTCTCCAATAGCTAATTTCAAAATTCAACACGCTGATACAGCTGTGAATGAGAATATTATAGACAAGTATATTTTGATTTGTGAAGGTTTAGGTATCTTTACAACAGAAGCACAAAAAACTACATTAGTTGCATCTTCAAATTTAATTGATGAGACTGATTTGGAGCTTAGTATTTCTTCTTTGTATCGAAATTTTAACACCGATGTTATTAGATTTTTCTTGAAGTTAACTCCTGTTCTTCCAGCCTCGTAATTTCTTCGGGGGGGATTTTTTAGAATTAATGATAAGATATCGGAAGAGAAAAACGGTAAATGTATCCCAAACACTAATATATGTAAAATAATTCAATATTGGCAACAATTGCCGTATAGACTTATAAATCACGCGGAATGTATCCAAAACGGTAATATGTTATATAATATATGATATGGGCAACATTTAACGTTCTACTGATCGATCACGGGGAATGTATCCAAAACAGTAATATATGATATAATATATGATATTGGCAACATTTCCCGTGTTCCAAACCGGGGATATACTAAAGTAATATATTCTCACTTTGGAACACAATAGATATATGTTAGCGAGCTTGGGGAAGCGAGCGATGCAAGGCGGGCGTGGGCGGTAAGTAGGCGGTCACGGAGTCGGCTTATGAAGATTTGCCATTGATAACCGTAGGTGCTCACTACATGGGAAGCGTTCCGAAATACTGGGAAATCCTGGCAAAATACAGAAGGTACTTAAGGAATACAGTTGTATTTAATAAGGATACTCACCCTCTACACGCTTCCCATGTAGTCACACACTCAAATAATTGTACACACTATGATGTTGCTGCAGAGCATCCACTTATCTGTCATACTGAGAGTGTGTGTGTGTGTAAGCTACTCACACAGCATATAGTACACACTCATGATTGCAGGTTTGTATGCGAATCTGACAGTGAATGGATTATACTATCCCGGCAAGCATCAGAGATTCATGGCATGCTGCATATTATACTGTCATCATGCGTCATCTGTTCATGATAATTCCACAGCAGGTATGTACATATTCTGTCTGGGATATCATGATGCGCGCAGACGAGTGATCATTGCAACTATTTGAAATGACGGTATTTTGATGACATCATGCATGTACACTGATTTCGTCATCAAAAACTGCAAAGTAATCGTTTGGTGCAGAAGGCGATTTATTGTGACTCTGCTGAATCACTGATGTGCGCGCTGTGAATTATGAGCACATCTCTGTCGCAATATGAACAGCATATGATACAAATGCCATTTTTCGCGCGGATCATATTCTGATGATGATTTTTTTATCCGCGTCTCAATATTGCGAATTTCGTACAACTGCGAATCGTAACTGCGCATATATGTGATCGCTGCGCATATGTATGTTGCATGCACACGTTCTCGCGCTGTATAAGTGACGATATGTACGATCAACTGCGATTATGACGATGTCTCCTCGCGCACAATTTTCGCTTATGCAGCGGTCAATATTATGCAGATATGTCAGTATATGTGCGATTGCGACGCCTGATATTATTCGCGCTCCGCAAACCTGCGCACAGAATATTCAATATCTACTGCTGCACTCACACTAGATTGTCCTCGTTCGTCGCCTTGACGAGACGGAGAATACCAACTGATAGGGCTTCGCTTGGAAGCGAATATATATGATACAAGCGAGGTTATTATGGAACGATAATAACTCACGCAGCGTAAGTGCGGGTGATGAGTGCAGTGCTTCGTCCGAAGTGACTGCTGTAGCTCAATGCTACCTCATTATACGCAATGCCCTGCATCTCATAGATGCCACCGCAATCGGGTTGTGAACCCAAGGCATTGGTTGAACAATCAGTATCGGCTGAACGAATAAGCCATATGATACTCACATGTTTGTTCAGAACATGCTTGAAGCGAAGATGAGTTTTCTCCGAACCATTCGGTTCTTCAAGGTCCCATCTTGCTTTGCCATCTCGAGTCCAGATTGAATACTGGCCTCTCGATGACAGGTGTCACTCAAGTCTCACCTTGAGTAAATGACAGATGATATGACTGTACATGTCATAGTCGACCGTACTGACGACTGTCTGTCATTATAATATATGACATGACTCGACATGACATGACATGGTATGGCATGTCTGACAGGTATGACACGTATGTCATGTATGACATGTATGACACATATGTCATCGGTCATAACCCTGACATTTTCTTTCCCATCGAAAGGGGGGTTTCCATAAACGATTCTGCCAATGCCTGTAATCGGGTCCACATAGGCATCCCAAGCGAGACCATCAAAGCCAATTTTCCCATGATGACAGAGAGGCCTGAGGGCTTTTGTCATTCTTGCGGTGGGTACGCATCTTCTCGAGTAGATTCTAGGGTGGGCATTTAGAGGGTTAGAAAAGAGTTCGCACCCGTTTTTGTCCAGGTTTCTGTCGTCCACCAAAGTATCTAAGAGGCATCTTCTTATTGCGTAGCAGTTTTTCGGATCGCCCGATTCAAACTTGCATGCATTGAGTGCTTCATGGATATCATGTGCTCTATGCGAGTATTCCGCAAGTGAGCATGGAACTATTTTGTTGGAAAGACGGTGCCAAGCCAAAAGTTTCCAGAACTCTTTCCTTTGGACATATTGGAGATCGGGATATTTAGTTATTCCCGTGTCAGGGTCAACTTCCGGTTTGGCAGTCACAGCAATGGTATTCTTTTTTGAATTTGATGGTCGATACATGCTAGGTTCCGGAAGAGCGTGTAAATATAATTCCTCATTCATTTCCTGTCTTAGGTCTGCAAGTGGGAAAAGTTTCGATGGTTGTGTTTTGATATATGTGGTACCAACACCAGGGTTCAGGAGCTTAGGCTTGTCTGAAATTTCTTCAGCAATGATTTTCCTCAGTTCAACATCCTGGGTTGTTCTAAGGTTATTCAAACTATTATTATGTCCTGGACATTCAAGTTGAGTGTGTTCAAAAGTACATTTTGTATTCTGTTGGCAGTATGGGCAGTTTCAGTTAAGATTTTCCCCAGTTTAAATGAACGTGCTGGAGAGGCTTGGAGACCCAGGAGTTCTCTACTTCTAGAAGCAGTGAAAGCTTTAGGTGTGATTTTGGAAATGTCTTTAGTGGGGGTGACGTTATTCTCATTGAGCATTCTCAAGTACTTTCCTTGAGACTTTAGAGTTCTCCAGTTGTGATAGTGTGAGAGACGTTGAATTCTTCTGATGTGACTGCGAATATCACCTAAGATAGGGACCTCGAAAAAGAACAATGAGAAAGGTAGCTCCTCGGCGGGGTCGTAGCGTGAGATGTCTAAACAACCCC
>LGRX02003559.1:0-24426 GCA_001247695.2 Cymbomonas tetramitiformis
TGACTATCTCTAAAGCGGACAACTATGGAACGCTATCGGGATGTAAAATTAATTCATATGAAGATTGGCTGAACAACCAATTCATTCCCATGGTACGTTTAAATCTTCCCTCAGAAATGGGTGTAAGAAATTTAACTGGTTTAGATAGCAGAGGATTATCCAGTTCAATGTACCTTTCTACTTCTCGTGCATCACCAGTAGACCCGCTACAAACGGTACTTACAAAAAACGAAACCATGATTATTTGCGAAACGACAGCCGTTCTTCGTATCGGTCAAAACCGTGTGATTGAAACTGTATTTTAAAACGCTGTTAATAGTATACAAATATGGCTCAACAGCCAGGATTAAGCAGTTACAACATGATAAAAGATGTAGGACCGAACGTGGACAAACAAATTCACACCGCGACGATGTTTCAAATGTCAGGTTTTAGACCGGTTATGATGCAACAGCTACCATGTAAAACAATCAATGACATCACATATCCACCATTCAGGATTAGCAACGTTCATCCTCTGGCTGGATACAAATCTTATACTTTAGGGCACAATCAAAAAGTGTCAAAAGAAATGGAAATGTTCCATTTCCCGATGGAGCATCCATTGAATAGTCGATTGTTGCAACCTGTGCCTTTGTTTTTTTCATAGATTAGTATATACAATGTCAGCTTTCGGAAATGAATTGAATGCAAAAACATTAACATACACGAACACCACATTCCGAACAGTAGAGAGAAATGGAAAAGATATACAATTAACAAAGGATGATGTACAGAATCAAATTATATTAGGTGATACTGCTACAAATGTTCGGTTGCCGGAATGTCTACCTGCTATCAAAGGTAAAATGTTTACAATTTATAACGGAACAGCCGCAACAGGCAGCATAGTGACTCTTCAAAAGTTTGCGGGTGACAGAATAAATGGATCTTCAGACACAGTTAACGGCGATATTGAGTTGAAAAATGGTGCAACCAATGGCGAAAGTATAACGAGCGTCACTCTAATTGCATCAGGCGAAAGGACGTTTCAATCAGGTTCAACTACCGTTGTTGACATTCCAGGAAATTGGTATGTGATTTCAACATCTTATCGGAATACATATTAAAATATAAAAAGTATAGTATATAATGTCAGCTTTCGGTTCAAATTTAATTGTAACAGAAATCAACGGTAAACCATTTGTAAATGGCACGGGTCCAACCGATACACTAACGTGCGATACAGTGGTGTGTCAAACTATAGGCAGCGTTGAATCACCGCTTGAGACCATGCACATCGGTTCGGACATACGCTATCAGAACGATATCAAATTCATAGATACTCAAGACCCATTGAATGAACGAGAACAGATGTCCTTGTTGACAGATGGGTCGCTAAAGGTACACACTTCAATAAAATTCAACGACTTCGTATTAAACAATCCAGTGTCGAAATCACGATTCTCAGCAGGCCTTGATGACCTCGATGCATCGTTTGAGATTAAAAGTTTGGACCCTGTGGAACAAACACGAGTTAAGATAGGCGAAACAGGCATCAACGAGGTAACCTGCTTGCAGACAACAATCAATATAGAGCCTTTCGGCAATGGGGTATTGATAAACGACGGCCCACTCGTACTCAATACCGGCGATTTAACATTGACAAGCGGTAAGTATCGAGGAGATGGCTCATTGTTAACTAACTTACCTTCTGGTGCAAATCAGAATTTACAATCGGTCACCGACCAAGGTAGCACGACGACAAATAGTATCAGTGCATCTGCATTTGTCGGTGATGGTTCAGGATTGACAAACTTACCGGCACAACCTGAAACCTCTACACTTCAAGATGTGACCACCCGAGGGGCTGCAAGCAGTGTCGCCGATGTTTCATATACAGGTACAGGTACCATGATTGTCAATCAAGAGAAACTTAGTGGGAATAATCTTAGAATTGAAAGTGGCTCTGGTGGATTTGGGAAAGTTAGCATCGGAGAGCAGACTCAAGGGTTTACAAACGCCGACCACATTGGCGACCGTTCTATCGCTATAGGTAGGAATGCATTGTCCATTAACAATACAACAAGTAATGATACGATTGCGATTGGTTCCGGTTCGTGTAATAGTAATTGTGGTGACTATGTCGTGTCTATTGGCGACGACTGTGGTCAGGTTAACTGCAAAGATGCAGCAGTGAACATTGGAAAATATGCAGGTGAATATACAGCCGGTGAAAGTTCCATAAACATTGGTGCGTTGGCTGCACAAAATTCTGCTCAGAGTGCCGTAAACACCGATAACACAATCGTTTTAAACGCGAGCGGGGTTGAACTGAATGCCGGTGTTGCTAATAGTTGTTATATAAGACCTATTAGATTGTCTCCCGACCCAGCAAGCGAGTCACAAATGCTCCACTACGATACAGCATCCAACGAGGTACGTTACGGCCCTGTTTCAAGTGGTGGTGGTATACCGAGTTTATCACAAGTTCTTGCTATTGGTAACACAGGCGGCTCAATTCAACTTACTTCTGATTTGGATACAACTGCCATAAGAATCACGAACAGTATTGATTGGGCTTACACAACACCAGACACATCTTCAATAACAACTGATGGTATTCCATTAACTCAACTCACAAGTGCTTATAGGAAGACTACATCACCAAACACATTCACAGGCCAAGTGTATACGATGATAAACACAACAGCTTCTACAATAACATCAGGAACTGTTCTTTCTTTTGACGATGTAAGCACTAACATCAATGGTATCAAACCCTATGCAGCAACAAACACAGCTACTAATACCAATGTCGGTGTTATAGGTGTATGTGTCCAAGATAGTCTTGCAGGTAATTCTTGTTTTGTACTTATTAGCGGTTTCTGTTCTGTTAACTGTATTGATGGTTCGTACACCAAGGGCCAGCTTTTAGGAGCTCAAGCAAACGGTGTTGTAAATTCAGCAGCAGTTGCGGCGACTAATGGTGTAATCGGGTGCTGTATGGAAACCGTAACTCATGCATCGCCAAATGCAGTTATATGTTATTTACAACCGTCATTTAAATTGTAAATATATTGTAAATGCCTGTAAAGCGAAATAATCCTAATTTACCAAGTTGTGAAACCGTCGTTCAAGATGGGGTCGGTATGAGAATAAAAGGTATTATAAATGGAAGACTCGCAAACACTCGATGTAAGGTAAGAAATATTGCTGACGCCCAAGGAAACGTAGTTAGATATAATAAACAGAACTTACCAAAAACAAAAGCAAAAACAAATCAACGTCAATCTAGGGTGAACGTATCATTAGAGGGTGGGACCGGTGCAAACGCCATTTTAATATATGATACAGGGGCAACGTCCACCCAAATGAGCACAGCAGATGCCAGACTTATAGGAATAATTAAACCAGACGGTACGTCCGATTATCATAATCAACCACAACGTGCTACCGGTATAGGCGGTTCGGTTGCCACAACACAATATTCCGACGTTCCTTTAATATTACCAGCGACCGGTGAAGTAGCAGAAGGCTCGGTATTGGTTTATCCTAACGCTATAGGATTGTTAGGTATATCACATATAAAACACTTTAAACGATACCGCGTGAAATTTAAATAGGTACATATGATATATGTCAAGTTTTGGACAAAGTTTAGTTTGTAAGAATTTAACATGTGATACGATTAATGGTCAAACATACAATCCTGTACAAAGTTCAAAATGGACCGAAACAAATAATGTTTTGGAACCGGCAACCGCTGGAGCAAGTGTAAAAGTTTCCGGTTTAGAAGTAGATGGAAATGCAAGAATCAATGGTGGAATTGTCAACGTTGCACAATTAAGTTCCGAGACAAATTTAGAATTACAAGGGTCAAAATCTGCTGATTCAACATTTATAGATTTGAATACATCACTAGTTGAATTATCAGAAGTTAATTCAGTGTATGCTTTGGAGTTTCGTAAACGACCTATTATACCATCAAATCAATTTTTTAGAATTAACATGTTAGGTGATATCATAGGTTGTAATGATATAGATTGCAATAAGTTAACAACAAAAACTTTACAATATAATTTTCCTAGAATACAACCTATAGCTGGTCAAGGTACTCGAATATTGAAATTCCCTTCAAATACTTTTGGTGTATTGTGTGAATTTCAGTTAGCAGGATCTGAAACCGGTTCTCCAATAGCTAATTTCAAAATTCAACACGCTGATACAGCTGTGAATGAGAAAATTGCAGACAACTATGTTTTGATTTGTGAAGGTTTAGGTTTCTTTACAGTAGCAGCACAGAGAGATACATTAGTTGCATCTACAAATTTAATTGGAGAGAATAATTTGGAGCTTAGTATTTCTTCTTTGTATCAAAATTTTCCAAACAATGTTATTAGATTTTTCTTGAAGTTAATTCCTGTTTCTCCAAGCCCGTAATTTCTTCGGGGGATTTTTTAGATATCAATTGGGAAACGTGGGAAGTTGTGCCGTTATCTACATAATTTGCGGTGAACAATAAAAAATATTTCCCGTAAATAACCTGGGTGATGCCCCATGGATAGAACCGCGATTCATAACAGCGAAATCAAAAGGTGGCAGATTAGGCCATATTACGGACTATATATAGATAATGTGAATATGGCCTAATCTGCCACCTTTTTAAATTCAGAAAATCTAAAATACATAAATGATACAAAACAGCGTGCCCATCGCGGCGAACAAGCAAAAATATTTCAAATTCAGAAAATCTAAAATATAATTCCGATAATTCTGATACAAAACAGCGTGTGAACGCGGTGAAAAATCAGATGAATCAAAAAGGTGGCACTTTAGGCCATATTCACATTATCTATATATAGTCCGTAATATGGCCTAATCTGCCACCTTTTTCATTTTCGTCACATTTTCGGGCAAAAAAATAGTTATTTTTATAAGGGGACATCTGCATGACACCTGCAAGACCCATGCAAATCCACAGTAAGGACCAACGCAGAATAACAGTAGGTGACCAGTGGTGCGTGCCGGAGATGACCAGGTGTGCTCACTACATAAGAGGCGTCCGCAAATACTGGGAAATACCGGGAAATATCAAGAGGAGTACAGAGGATACCGGTGAATATAGAGGTGATGCCCCCTGGACACGCCTCTTATGTAGTCGCGAGAGAATTGCGAGATCGCGAAATCGTCTATCGGCAAAATCGTCACGACCGAAAAATTACTGTTACAGTTCACAGTACTGGAGTATGAGTTCTCAGTTGATCGGGATCGTGGTATGGCGTTTGCGCGTTGGCGTGTATCCGTATCGGGGACACTGTATCGTGTATGCCATTGTCATCGCTGTTCGTCATGAAATACCAAGAGTAAGCGGTCGCGATTTGTTAGGAACACCGACAGTGATCGATGATTCATCGATAAGTTATCGATAAGTTCTCGACAAAAAGGCCTTTTAAAGTATGCGTGCGGCTGCTGCCCGCTCATGATTTTAAGCAATTACTGTACACATTACACATCAACCACCACATTATTTTAAATAAATTTTCACAGTGATATATACGCTTCGTTTGACGCTCGAAGCGCAGTGAAAGATGCCGTACTCCGCGTTTTAGGATTCTCGCGGAATGTCGGGGTACCCTTACCGCATGCAACGATTCCGCAGCGGTACGTGCAGCGATAAGTCTCCGCTAATTTTCCCCTCAAATTTAACTTAAGTTAAAGTTGTGTGAAAGCGCGTTTGGCTTGATTCCATCCGTATTCGCGGATGTCAGCGAGCCACGAAGAAGGTCTAATTTGCGGGACTTCAAGCGCGTTTTGGGCATCCGCGTTTCTACGGATGCTCAAGACAGCGGCTGAAACTCGCTACAAAACTTCGTAACATATATACGAAGTGTTTTAGCAAGTTTCAAGCTGTTCGAACACGTATAAGCTTGAGACTGCTGATATTTTGTTCTAATTTTCCCGTGTTTTACGGTACCATGGAGAAAAACGTGCGGCGATCTTCACACACGCGCTCATCATCTGAACGAAAAAATGACACTACGGACAACACACTAAATAATATTGTCGCGAAGTATCAGGTCATATTACTTCGAAACAATATCATGGACATAGGCCCACTGCAGCAGAAATATTAGTTTTTTCTTCCGAAGCGGGCCTAGGACGCAAACTTAGCGGTCGCTGCCGCAAGAGCGTTTTGTGAATGCCTTTGTGCAGGTTCTTCGACACGGGTGAGCGATTGAGCGTGAGCGTCCTGTCGAATACGACTCTTCAAAGCCGAGTGGTGGAGTCCGGAAGCCTCAATTCGCAATATTTTAGCATCCCCCAAACCTTACGATCTGTTCAGTTTTGGTGGAGATGCCATATAGAGCTCTATAAATTTAAGGATCTGACGGTCTCATGGATTCGTCGCGACCCCTATTCCGCCCTAAGCCCAACCTAATAGGTAAAACGCTCATATCTCGCGATCTAGAAATCTGAACTTTTGTGTCATAGGCCCCAAGCGTTACCCGTACCTTGATATGGGTGTGATGTGCTTAAGTATGAAAAATTGCTAAGAATATTCGGTCCAACCCC
Source organism: Cymbomonas tetramitiformis (assembly GCA_001247695.2). Lineage (NCBI taxonomy): Eukaryota > Viridiplantae > Chlorophyta > Pyramimonadophyceae > Pyramimonadales > Pyramimonadaceae > Cymbomonas > Cymbomonas tetramitiformis. The sequence continues at coordinate 6,556 of LGRX02003559.1, forward strand.
GATTTTCCGATATTCTTATATATGAGCACGCACTGTACAACAAAAACACGTTTACATTAAAATATGTTTACTTTCCTAAATATACTAAGTACTCTACGTACATACACATATACAGATCTATTACTTAAGGGCTCTACAGATCACTTCCTTAAGGGCTCCACAAATCCGGCATACACATGTACATGATATCTATGATATCGCTTGACCTGCCTAACCTGCAAAAAAGAGCACATGGGCGAGTATAAGATAAGCGCAATCCGGGCTCCGATGATACCTGCAGTGTGCACAACCCACGTCAATAGATGCGCGTGTCACAAACGTGAGTAAACACGAAATCTGAGATGCAGTAACAAAGGTTGCAAAAACCACTTAATCGTACCGGACAACTATCCTGTTCTTAATAGTGCTGGAAACCTACGATGGTACCGCGCGTCGGCTCGGCTGCTGCGCACATACAACCAAACACCGCCAAGCCCATTCAGTCATTGAGCACATACGTAATTAACAAGTCACGCACTGCGGAATACATTGTATTCGAATCAGCCAAATATCAACAACCCCATTCAGCAAAAGAGCACTTCAATAAAAGTCGATAACTGTCACTGCGGAGTAGGTTGGATTCGAACCAACGCGCGTTAGTCCGTTGATAACGGAACTCGCGGAATCCACCCCCTCACGCCGAGCTAGTATTAAGGATGATAACGAGCCGGGAGCACCGCGCAATGGCGCTCACACGAGACTGCTCACCTCAACACAGGGTCCTCGTTGTGATAACTGAAAGCAAATAAAATATGCCAAAAACAAAAAAGCACAGCAAAAAGGCATACGTGTGCTGCCGTGGCGGGGTTGCTTCAGTTCCAAAATTGCTTTTTTGCCTCAGAGCCTTACTGTATCGGTAACTTATTTGAAGAGGTCAACCGAACGGAGAAATCGTCAACGAACGGGAGAAATCGCAGATCGATTCAAGATCCTTCGACGATTACTGGATACTCTGTTTATTTTAATTTTGGTATTAGTGTCACTCTGTTTCGCTATACGTGACACGGGTGACACAGTCGGGGGTGTCACTTATACTGCCCATCGCATCGCATGTGTCACGCGTTCGCGATTTTTTAATCGTATTTTTCGATACGGTATTCCCGATCGATTTTCAATTCCATGTGCTGTCCGTACGCTGTCCATACGGTTTTTATGTTTTATTTTCCATGAGGTCAGCTTTTATTTTTTGCCATCCATGGGACATCCATGGGACATGTATCGCATACGGACAGTCAGGCTAACTCGGATGGACAGCGTATGGAATGCTATCTCCTTTCTCGTCATGGCGCCACACCTTGCTAGCTATTAGCCGGAAAATGGTCCTCTGGACTCTGACATTAAGTGGCATTGGGTTTAGGTTTTAGGATTTGCTTGCTCTGGGATGGCCACTCACACCTTCGGGGTGAGGTGGTGTCACCGGGAAGCCGATCCCCCGCCCCCCCACCGTATGGGGGCCTGTTTCTCCTTGCTTCACCCCTCACTGTGTGTGGCATGTGTCACGCGTGACCGTGCCCTCGTACCGTTAGCCTTCCTAGTTAGACAATCCGTGTTTAGGTCTAACTAGTTTTATGCTATTCCGTTCCGAGCACCCGGCACTGTGTTTTCTGTGACTGTGATGTGAAAGCAGATAATGTGATAATATATACTGTATATATATATATATATGCTTGCACTGTAAAATGTGAAGGCAGCGAGGTAGGGTTTCTCGGTTCGGCTAAAGTCGGATTAAACTGGGAGATACACAGTTTTAAGCTGGCGGACGGACCGTGACACACGAGCGGAGATAAACAGCAGGCACTACAAGTGACATCCGAGCAGGCGAGGGGTGACACAGGGCATCACTGACCTCCCCCCTTATGGGGGGTGAAAGTCAGTGTTCCCATGACACCACCTCACCCCGAAGGTGGGAGGTGCACTGCAGGGCCAGCCGGTACTCCCGGGCAGGCGGCTAGGAGAAATGTAATGTTCCATGGCTACTTGCCAACTCGTGATGTGTCAATTTTGGGTTTCAATCTAGGATTTGGAGCTGAGTGCCAATCACGACTCCAGCTCCTGGAACCTGCGGCACCCAAACGGGTGAAGATCGGAGAGCTGGCCAGTCGGTGTCCTCGTCCTGGAAGGCCAGGGCGGCACCAATGGCTACTGCCCCGTGGAACAATACTGTCACAAGTACTAAGGTTGAATCACTCTAGCGGCCATCTTATAAGGCTAGATCGGTCAGTTGACAGCTTAGAAAAATCATTTAGGACCCTATTGATTTGTTTTCGACGATACTATAGAGTAGAAATGGATTTAGACACGCTTTTATACGGCATGCTTTCAAGGGGTGCAGAGCCTGAAAATTAATTAATTCGCACAGTACTGTGACAAGTACTGAACACTAGAACCCTTGGGAGACCCTCTTCCGAGGCCTTGGAGGTCAAACCAACCACCATGTTTCGAAATTGGAAGGTATGTAAGGTATTTCGCAACTCACTTGCGTGATTGATACGGATTCGGCCCCGCACGGCGATGGCATATGAGCCACACCCGCCAGAAATCGGAAATTCGTTTTTTTCGAGGATTTGTTTTTTTGAATTGGCTCCGCGCGAACGTGTGGCATAAGCACATAAGTCATGGTATGCCGGTCGTGAAGGCTTCTAAAATTCAATATGTATGTATAGTTGGTCAGTTTAAGTGCTCATGGCCTATCCATGTGCATAAGATGCATTAAGCGTGTCATTCATATCGAAAGGTGTGGTGGCCGCTCAACGCCCAATTATACCATTCCCCCCGCACCCGCACCCTAAGCCAAATCGGCCATAACTTCCTCGATACATGGAACCATGTGACCTATAAATTGTTATATCACATCCATGTACCTCACATGGCATCCTAATATGAATATACGGCATCTTAATGGCGGCAACCACCCAAATATCCAGCCAGGATCAACTACAACTCAGCTGCTAGACCCACTCACACGTTAAATTCCCAAAAAATATTTCCCCTCACATAAGGCTACACAATTAGTTTCTCGTAGTCCAAAATATCATTTTGAATCATATTTGGGCGATGTACGGCGCTAGGGTACCCGTTGCAATAATTACGAGCATGCTACTTGCGTATGGGTACTGGTACTCTGTCTGCCAGGCCCTAGCACCTCGTCCCCAACACTCAATCATGCACCTCCAATACCAACCATGCCCAAATCAGTACGTCTCATAGTCCGGATTATCATATTGAGTCATGCCCGTGCGATATGTGGCGCTAGGGCGCCCGTTGGGGTGATTCCCAGCATGCTACTTGCGTACGCGTACACCTCAGCTGACTGTGAGGTCTTAGCGCATATCCGACACTCAACTATGCATCCCCGACAACGTATAGGCCCCGTTCGATGCTGGTTATAGTCCAAAATATCATTTTGAATCATATTTGGGCGATGTACGGCGCTAGGGTACCCGTTGCAATAATTGCGAGCATGCTAGTACTTGTGTATGCGTACGGGTACTATGTCTGCCAGGCCCTAGCACCTCGTCCCCAACACTCAATCATGCACCTCCAATATCAGCCATGCCCAAATCGGTACGTCTCGTAGTCCGGATTATCATATTGAGTCATGCCCGTGCGATATATGGCGCTAGGGCGCCCGTTGGGGTGATTCCCAACATGCTACTTGCGTACGCGTACACCTGTGCTGACTGTGAGGTCTTAGCGCATATCCGACACTCAACTATGCATCCCCGACAACGTATAGGCCCCGTTCGATGCTGGTTATAGTCCAAAATATCATTTTGAATCATATTTGGGCGATGTACGGCGCTAGGGTGCCCATTGCAATAATTTTAGCATGCTACTTGTGTACTGTATGCGTACTGGTACTCTGTCTGCCAGGCCCTAGCACCTCGTCCCCAACACCGTCAATCATGCACCTCCAATATCAACCATGCCCAAATCGGTACGTCTCGTAGTCCGGATTATCATATTGAGTCATGCCCGTGCGATATATGGCGCTAGGGCGCCCGTTGGGGTGATTCCTAGCATGCTACTTGCGTACGCGTACACCTCAGCTGACTGTGAGGTCTTAGCGCATATCCGACACTCAACTATGCATCCCCGACAACGTATAGGCCCCGTTCGATGCTGGTTATAGTCCAAAATATCATTTTGAATCATATTTGGGCGATGTACGGCGCTAGGGTACCCGTTGCAATAATTGCGAGCATGCTACTTGTGTATGCGTACGGGTACTCTGTCTGCCAGGCCCTAGCACCTCGTCCCCAACACTCAATCATGCACCTCCAATATCAGCCATGCCCAAATCAGTACGTCTCGTAGTCCGGATTATCATATTGAGTCATGCCCGTGCGATATATGGCGCTAGGGCGCCCGTTGGGGTGATTCCCAGCATGCTACTTGCGTACGCGTACACCTGTGCGGTCTGTGAGGTCTTAGCGCATATCCGACACTCAACTATGCATCCCCGACAACGTATAGGCCCCGTTCGATGCTGGTTATAGTCCAAAATATCATTTTGAATCATATTTGGGCGATGTACGGCGCTAGGGTACCCATTGCAATAATTGCGAGCATGCTACTTGTGTATGCGTACTGGTACTCTGTCTGCCAGGCCCTAGCACCTCGTCCCCAACACTCAATCATGCACCTCCAATATCAACCATGCCCAAATCAGTACGTCTCGTAGTCCGGATTATCATATTGAGTCATGCCCGTGCGATATATGGCGCTAGGGCGCCCGTTGGGGTGATTCCTAGCATGCTACTTGCGTACGCGTACACCTGTGCTGACTGTGAGGTCTTAGCGCATATCCGACACTCGACTATGCATCCCCGACAACGTAGAGGCCCCGTTCGATGCTGGTTATAGTCCAAAATATCATTTTGAATCATATTTGGGCGATGTACGGCGTTTGGGCACCTGTTGGAATGAATTTTAGCATGCTACTTGTACCACGTTGGATCGCTTGGAATATATTAGGTTTTTCACATGTAGTAGGGTGGATGTTATCATGCCAATTGAATCAAATCACGGTATGCCAGCGGGCCCACGAAATCACACATCATTGGGCATACTACATATCTTCAATTTGCATGATTGCGGGGCATACTTGATGCCAAAATCTCTCAGAAAAAAAATCGAAAGAGGTGACACCATTTTTCACACAAGGCCGTAACCACTATATCACATAAAGTACTACCCGAGTGACAACATGCTACCAGCGAGACCACGGCACGTGGTCTGTCGACCAATGGGGCACAAGGTAACTCAGTTTGGGTCCCAAAGATGATATTATATGAAGGATATCATCAGTATTGAACAAGAGGGCATCGAAAAAAATTCCACCGCGTCAGTACTTGTCATAGTACTGTTTTCGAAAACAGTACTGTGACAAGTACCACGGGGCAGTAGCCACCAACAGGCTCATCCGGAAGAGGTGGGACAAGGTCTTCAGCCGCAGGCACCACCAGAGCATCGCCATCGTCGGCGTCAATCGTGTCACCACCACCAGGTGCAGGCGGCGAGAGCCGCACGGACTGGAATGCTGCGTCAACAGTGGGCACAGCAGGTGGGGCAGGAGTGGTGTAAGCAGACGGCGGGTCGAGCGGCGGGCGAGGCGGAGCCGGCTTGGACGTGACCAGATGTTTGTTGTTGGCGAAGGCCTCGATGCACACGAAGGGGCAAGCACCACGAGTGTCGGGATGCGCATCTGTGACACCCCACACGCGGAAACAGACAACACACGGGTAACCAGTACCAGACCACTTAAGGTACAAGGCGGTGGGGGTGTCGGCCACCGCACTTCCCATCGAGCGGCGTGTCGGACTGCTTCTTCGCGCGGAGTGCCATGGCCGTTGGACGGCCGGGCGGGTCAGGGGTCTGGGGCTTCTGGGTGGCGGTCTTAGGGCGGTACCCAGAACCCTCGGACCGAGTGTCGGGGCTCGGCGGGGACGAAAGTGTGGCTACGTAGGGGGCTTTCGTCCCGGAATGCGAGACGGATGCGGAGCGCGAGGCGGTCAAAAGTAAAGAAGGGATGACCTGACCGCAGCTCGCGGAGCACCACCAGGTACAGTGGGGCGACGTAGGGACTCTTCTTGGCGGACTCGGACAGGATGTGCCAGAGGTCAGCAACGCGGTCGGAGTCGGAGTACGCCGGCTTGATCTTGCGGTGACGCTCACAAAGGCGTCGAATCGTAGCCAGCTGTGGAGCTGGGTCTACGGTCTCAGAGAGGACGATGGCCCTCATCTGGGTCCAGTAACGCATACCATCGGCGTCGGGCACGCCCTCGACCTCGTAGCGGAGTCGCTGGAGTGCGTAGCGGCCGTCAGCGGGATGGGTACGCGCACACTCATGGTAGTAGACGGATAACGCGTTACCACGAAGGGGGTGAGGCAGGAGGCAGAACAAGATCTCGTTCACAGTAGAGTGGTAGAAGTCGTGGTCGTGCTCCAGGTCAAGCAGCTTGGCCGACTCCGCGTACGAGATCGGGAACATGACGTGAGCCAGCCCAGCGGTGAAGGCAGCGAAGTCAGTGTCGGCGGTGTCGTTGTCGAGGGTGTAGCCAGCGGGAAGTTTGAAACCAATGGACTTGAGGAAGTTCACGAGGTCACTCCCATACGTAAAAGCGTAAGAAAGTTGATCCCGGAATTCCTCCTCGCGGCCCTCCTCCACAGGCGTAGTAACCAAAACGTCGGGGTCATTGAAGAAATCAAAAGCTGTTGGAGCCTCAATCGTTGATGTCGGTTTTGCACGTAAGGATGAAGTCCCCACGATGCGGCGGGGTCGAGCACTCGAAGATGGTGTAGAGTGCGAAGCCGTCGGTGATGGGGATGGTGACGCACCAGTGCGTGCACGTGCCGCACGAAGCGCGGAACCAACTGTCTCACGTCGAGCGGAAGCCATGTCGGGTAAAAAGTAATGTCGGTCCAGTTGATTGGTAACGCACAAAAAAGTGCGTTGTAGTGTCGGTACTAAGATAAATGTCGGTACTAAGGAAATGTCGGTACTAGGGTGACCTTTGCGAAGGCAAGGAGGTCGAATGTCGGAATTGAAGTGTCGGTACTAAGTTGAAGTGTCGGTACTAGTTGAAATGTCGGTACTAAGTTGAAGTGTCGGATAGAATCGCAGGGCGCGAAGCGGACGGAACGTAAGAAACAACACCTTTGAACGTAGGTGGGTCCAGACCTGATGTGAAAGCAGATAATGTGATAATATATATATGCTTGCACTGTAAAATGTGAAGGCAATGAGGTAGGGTTTCTCGGTTCGGCTAATCAGAGACGAGAACTCGTTCCGATGCGGGCACGAGTAATCGTTTGCGGTGAGCATGCAATTTTTGTGAATCTGGCTCGGATTTCCCATGCAATTCAGTCTGATGACCAAATCGAATCGAGAATGCAAAAATCTGCAACGTGCAACGTTAACAGTGTAAAAAACAAGAATCGGGGGCTACGAAAAGGGGACGAAACGTCTAGTCAGGGGTCAAAACGAAATCACACCGCAGGGGTATTATATATATTCTTCATCAGGGTGATCTAACGGTCATTTTGATACCCTAAAAGTTACCATCGGACGACTTCGATTTTTCGGCTGGCCTCTCTACCACTTGCAACTTCGAAGTAGCCGTCTCAGACGCGTCTGCGTTGATTTACAGTGATTTACACGGATTCGCGTGCGCTTCTTGCAGTTGCTCGTCCTGTGCCTTGCGTGCAAGGGTGCAACAACAGATCAGATGTGCTCCCATTAATTATACCCATTAAAAATAAGCCCTTAATACACTTAATATACTTCGTTCTTTTCATTCGGGACTCGATTCTTGGAAGTTAACGTCCGCTATCTCAGCTCTCGCCAATCTTTGGTCAAACTGATTTCAGTATTCTGTTTCTTGTTGCTTATTTCAAGAACTTAGCTCGCGACTTGCATATCGGCAGGCATATCCAGGTTAGCTCAGACTGGTGTGCCAACTGCACTGGCTAGCCCTCTCAAAGACATACTTCCCGATCCGATGGAGAAAGAGAAAGTCGATCAACCCCCAGCACAAAAAGAACCAACGGAAACAAAAGATGCTGAGTTGGAGAACACACCGACAGTTGAACCGAAGGGTCAGCCCCCGCTCCGGGCAGCCTCACCAAGGGCAGATGAACCTGCCTTCCTGTTTTGTTTTTTCCTTCAAGATGACCGAGTGAAGAGAGGTTTGGTCTGCCCTCTTGGTTGTCGTAGGGAGTGACGACTGTGAAAGGCAGGCTGTATGGGCCATATACCCCTTTCTTGCGGAAAGGATTTTAAGGTTACACTTGTTTGGAACATGTTCAACAGGCTCAAGCGCAAGTGTTGGGGGCATTCCACCCGCTTCTGCGAATGTTGGGGGTGCACTACCCGCTGATGCGAATATTGGGGGCGCTCCACCCGCTCCGGGAGTCTCGGAAACCGGAGAAAGACGAAGTGCAGGTAACATGTGATTTGTTGGAAGTCTTAGCATGTGGATATGGCTCGTTGCTGAACACCACACTCCGCGCAACAGGCACGTCAGGGCCGACTGCAACTGCGACTGCTACACCCGCTTACTGCAGCCCTGTTACCAATACAGGGCGTTGGGCAGGCAAACTGTGGTATACAGGGCCGCGTTCTGCTCTGGAGGTACAGCTCTGTGATCAGTCGAGGTCGTCCGACCTGAAGTTCAAGTTTTTTTGTAAAGTAAATTTCAATTTCGGTTTTCAGTTTGAGGGGTTGGCGTTGGCCGTCTGCCGTCTTGCCCCCGCCAGGCATACATGTCATATCGGTGTGCAAAAGCGCTTCGAGCTAATGAACTCAAGATTCGGGATAACATCAAGAGCATGTTTGCAAGGCTCGCCGACCAGATGGACCTGGCTACTCTCTTAGGGTTTGGCGAAGTCCCCTTTGACTTCAACATACGCGGAAGCACCGAGACCGCCGACAGCAACGGCCAAGCTCGCGACGGAACGGGTACAAGTTACCCACCCTTTTTTACGCGACATTGTGAGCGTTAAATACTCGTTTTGCCGAATATATCGCGACCACGTTATCCACCTTGGTTGCGATGTCTCGAGCGTTTCCCGCCTGAACTGATAGATGCACTTGCATGCGCGCTCCCAATAGCGAGCTGACGAGCCTCAACTGTTTTCAGGTTCCCATCAGTCTCTGGGTCTAAAATCAGCAGTGTTGTCTGTGCAGGTAGGAAAGGGGGAGAGAATGGAGAGGCACAGCCAGCGCCGCCGCCAACGGCGTCACAGCAAGCACCGCCACAGGCACCTCCTCAACAGGCTGCGACACGAGTTGCCAAAACTTCAGAGCCCCCGCAGCATGTACTTGAGTGGTATGCCCTGTGACAGCCCTGGGAAGCTATTTTTCGTGTAAGCGTACTTCCATAGCTCACGACATATCTTGTATTTCCTCAGGCATCACGAGTGTAAGAACAACCAGTGCAACCTGGAGTCGTGTCTCATGTGCAGTTGTAGAAAGTTTACCTGTGCCACCGGCAATGACTCGGTGCAGCCGCCAGTTGGAGTTCCTTACGGTGATGAATGACCCAGCCCTATTCTTTCCCGCAAAGGCTTTCCTGCTACAGGGCGTTGTACTGTCGCAGATTGGAGTTTGGCTGAAAGGTCTGTTCTGCGTTATCAGCTTCTGCTTACTGGGCCCGGAAACCTGGACCTCCGTTGGATGGTCACGCCGCGCGGAGGGGAAATGCTGCCACGCACCACATTCGCGCGAGATGCGGCCAGGTATGTCAGCCTCTCGGCAGGCTTATATTCCTTGGAGCCAGTTGCTCCTGTCCCTCCCTCGTGAAGATCTTTGTGTTTTTGGTATGTCGGCGTTGTCTTTAAGAGACTTCCACTAAAGTCGTTGGTGTGGCCTATTGCATACGGTTCGCGTTTTTCGTTTGTCGCGGACATTCGTCACTTGTCGAGATTCTTGGGCCTGATTGGGCTTAACTACGAGAGCAACTAGATGCCGTCTCTCTCTTTGAGAGGATTTCGCCGAGGGCTGCCGGCCCTCAACGAAAAGTTCTTCCGGTTGATCGTGGCGAACTGGAGATCTTGTTTTTTCTTGTGCAGGAAGTGATGGTCCGAATGCGGTCAGCCAAAACCAACGAGTTAACAGCGCTTCCCGAAGGCTTGTTTTTGGACGTTGTCCTGCTCGGTCCGTTCAGAACCGGCGAACACGGCGGGAAGCCTAGCTCCGAAAACGACTGGACGCCGAACGGCTTCGAACGGGTATGTTTTTGTTGGCGAACTTGCTCGCTTGCTGCCCTTCGGAGCGTTGACACCTGATGTGGAGCATTTGTGACAACGACAGGTAATCTTTAAGCGGCAGCGAGGAATTGAAAACTGCAGGCTCAAGGCAGTCCCAGGATCTCCTGGGATATTTTCTCTGCCATCCGACCTCATGCTTCTGATCAGCAACGTCAGGGGTGAGAAGTTTCGGCTTGGCATCTGGGTGGTGGACTCCGAGGGCAAGCCTGCCGGAGCGCCTTGGGACGTGGTGCTGCTCAAGTCAACTTTGTTCGAAGTGCACAACATCCGCTCCAAGAACGATCGGGCACCTGAAATACTACCAGAGACCCCGAACGTAAACATCAAGCTTCTGAAGGGCGTCGGCAAAACAGGTTGTCTTCGCCTGCCTGTCTTCGTTAAATGTAGGCCATAACTGTAAAGTTTTTCATCTCCCGGACGGAGGTGCAAGGTGGTCTGTGCAGATAGTTTGGCATAACGCTCCTTCATGTCAGGGCCCTTGACTTTGCTCGTCTGCTGAGTGCATGGCACGCGTTGCCCTGCTTTGTCACGTAAACTACGAGAGCCATATTGGTATGTGTTCCCTAGCAAGCTACGAAGGTGCTGATCGCGTCGACCTGTGTGCTGACAGCGGTAAGCAAACTGACAAAAATGAATATCAACACTGTGGGCGACCTCATGAAAGCTGTAGACGACGCTGTTCTTCGATGTACTCTGAGAGAGGTGCTTGGGAAGGAGATCGGGAGTGTCATTGAGCACGCCCAGACCACTCTGCCTTCCCTCTTCCGCTTGTGGCGGAGTCCCGAGCAGACTCATGCTGTGATTTTCAAGCCCGAGCATACGGATAAATGCGGAGTCCTCCAAGTTAATGTTCCACTGGCACTGATCAATCTCACTAACCAAGCTTACAAGGTTTGTGCCGGCCGAGTTCTTCGTTTTTGCACAGCTCTGGACTGTCTCCACAGGTCTCTGCATCCTGCCTGTCGCTCAGTGTAGTTCTAGTATTCTGCAGGTTGGTGAAGGCGATGTGACCGAGGACGTGGACCTACCTCCCGCACCACCAGATGTCCGGGCTATTGTTGCAGAAAGTGTTCAGGTGATGATTACACTGAACCCATTCTAAATTCACAGCTACTCCGAAACTATTGGTTGACCCCTGACCAAGATAGGAGTATTGAGAGCGTAAGTGGTTTTTGTCTTGAACACCAAGTAGTGAGTTAGGAATTGAAATCAAGGGTCGCCCAGAAGAAACGGAAAGGAAAGTCGCCCAGAGGAATTGTCAATAACGCGCTACCCTTGCCTTGAGCTAACTGGGTGTGCTTTGCTTTCCAATGGAGAATAAATACAGAAAGCTCGCGAGGACTGGATTAAGCCGAGGCATCCTAATTGGCGTTGCCTCACTGAGAGTGAAATGAAGACGATGAGGCCAACTCGCGGAGGTGCAACTCCTGGACTTTTTTACCGACAAGGGAATTTTATGTTTCCGGATGAGATCCTTGAGACCGACCAGCGCGGGACTAAGAGGAGGCAGCCAGAAGAGCCAAATGAGAAAGCTAACGAGGTCTTGACACCGCTGCAAATACTTAAGGTCCGATTTGACTCTGATGTCCATTCAGTTACAGGTCAAGACGCTACCCCTTCAGAGTTACTTAACCCGATGGAGCCTCCTAGCGAATTCTAGGACTGTTGTGTCTTCATACAATATGAAGCCTTGGCCATTTTGAAATGGAATGGGACTGTGTTCAAAAATAAAAGATAAGTGAAGAAAAGAAAACAGCGCATACATGGGCGGTGCGCTGTCCCTGGCAGTATCTGAGAAACCCTTTTGCCCAACCGATTTTTATTGACTAAATCTCAGTATAACCGAATCTGTAGTATTGATCTGAATTGTATGTTTTCTGTCAGTAACCAATGCCACATCAATATAAAACTATGGAAATGTCCAATACAATTCCATTCGGGTGTCAAGTTACCATCATTCTACTTCGTGTATATGGCAACTGAGAATGCAGAATACAGATCTTGCATTTTGCAGACTCCTTACGGTGCAGCAAGATGCGCGATGCGCCGCGAAGATTTCGGGTAGATTTTGCACTTCTACATTTTGGTTTTGCACTCCTCGGGAAAATATTACAAATTATAAGTTGATGCATCGAAAGCGACAGAATACTGGCTGACAATGGCTGATATTGTATATAATATGTTCAGAGATTTCAGGGGTTTTATGCCGGGCTCCTCGGAGGAACTCCGCAGAATACCTTCCCCGTCAGCACGCGCGTTCAGGAGAACTCCTCACGTGGAATGCTCGCGCGGGGAGTCGCGGTCCTTACAAAACGCGATGACATCGTGAATGCGCAGGAGTTCGCAAAATGCAAGAATTGTAAGCAAACTCTTGGATGAGCTTTTAAGGTACACTATGGATTGAAGTCATCTAACGGCGCAACGACATGGTTCTTCTCAATTAATGAACACTTTTATCAATGTTCATCAGCATCACTTATCCACCGACACATGTGTGTGGCTTACTTTTTCCTTCGACCGATGTGTGCGGTGCGTGTATTGTAATACGCGATGCGGGGTAAGCAGGCCTGACTATAAGGTATTGGCACCTCGCGTTCTATCGGGGACGACCGCAGATTGAATAATGTTGGATGAGGCGGGCGGATGCTGAAATCCCCATGGTACCTTTCTGACGGATACTGCCTCTTGAAGGACTTTACAGCTTGGTCTCTCCCTCCCTCTCTCTCTCTCTTGCCCAGTGCCTCAGGGTTGATACACTTGCCACGGAACTACTCGTTAGCGCCTCTCTCAGTGTCCTCTTTTGATGAGCTCTGTGGGTAGCGGCACACCTTTATGCATATTTCATTGTCAGACCATTGGTTTCATTAGCATTCGATCGACCACCAGGATATTCCCGAATTCGCGCATTACCCTGCGACTGCTATTTTAGTATTTTAATATTGCAGGATACTCTCAAGGTGGTGAAATTATTGATAAAGTTTCAAGTTTACCACTGGATCAATTTTGTCGGAGGCTGCGACAAAATGCACCACTTGGTCATTTTTTTCGCAGCGCTGCGATAAACAGCGCTTGCGACAAAAATGCACCAGTTGGACATTTTTGTCGGAGCTGCGAAAAAAGAGCTTGCGACAAAAATGAACAATCAGGTGACAAAAATGATCCGCTACCTTCCGTCCACTATACTGTGCGAGTCCCTCCACTATATTGTAGAGGGACTTCACAATATAGTGGATGGACTTCACAATACAGTGAAGAGACTTCACTGTTATATTTAGTGGGACTTCACCATATTGCGGTAGGACTGTGGGGTGTCGGCATCGACGTTGATTTGCTTATTGTCACCGCAATAATTCATAGTTTGCAACTCTGACCGTTGGATGTATTCATCACATTGGGATGATGATATGTAACAGTCAGTTTTGTATAATTGTATTTTTAGGAATGCATAGTAAGTCCTGAGTCTGAAATCTTTTCAGAAATGCCGAATGTTATAAAAGAAAAGCGCCGGAAACAGCCATTGCAGAAGCCGAATCACATGATAAGCTTGACGAATTATCTGAGTAATACATGGGAGGTTTACATACAAACAACGGAGCATTGCGTTTTCAAGGAATTTTCATTAAATGCTTTTCGATAAAGTCATATGCAGCTGCCCTATTGGATCAACTTGCCCTTCAGGCTCTTTTTTTCCACGTCAGCGGCATGCTGTTCCAGCTTCTGCAGCCGCGTACGCTCACGATTCACATCCTTCTCTGTTGATGGGTCGATTTCCAGCACGGTGGTAAGGTCTTCCTTTGCCTCTTCCCAGAAACCAGTTGCAATGTGTGCGAGCGCCCGCCTGCTCTTGAAGGCCCCAAGAAAACCCGGCAAGAATGCCCCTATCAGGAAACACATTCAGGCTATGCTGCTTGGCCTACACGCCACTCACTCCGAGCTCCATGGCCTACACGCCACTCACTCTGAGCTCCATGGCCTACACGCCACTCACTTCGAGCTCCATGGCCTACACGCCACTCACTCCGAGCTCCATGGCCTACACGCCACTCACTCCAAACTCCATGGCCTGCACGCCACTCACTCCGAGCTCCATGGCCTACACGCCACTCACTCCGAGCTCCATGGCCAAGCACATGACGGTGCTCCATGGCCAAGCACATGACGGTGCCGGCCTCTGGGTGCGGGAAGGATGGCAAGCACATGACGGTGACGGCCTCTGGGTCCGAAGTTCATAGTGGGTGCGCACTTGAACAAGGCCTTCTGATTTCTGGGGTGGTGCTTGAGCACTTTGTTGACGCGCTCCACCGCCTCGAAGTTCTCCCCTTGCTTCAGGCAGCACTGCGCATGGTTCAGATTGCATTGCAGCTGCCAGCCCTCCAGCCCCCCCAACGCACCCCCGCACCACCCGTGTCACCACTGCAGCTCGCACTGGCATATCTGATGTGGCGGGCGTCTCTCAGCAGAATCTCGAAAGAAGGGCGAATGGCGCCCTTTGCACTGACACAGCCCACCCACATCGTCCCGTTCAAAACCAAAATGCAGAGAGCGCATCCCGGGCCCTCTGCCATTGCACTCTCAAAGGCGAGGGCGTCGCTTGTCACTCTACCATCCTTACTCTGGTCCAACAGCAGGGAAGCGGAGATGGCTCAAGCAGATGCGCCAGCTTTACCACTCCGCAGGTAGCCATATACAAGCAAGCTTTGGGAGCAGTGCCAGCTGTCATGCGTGCCATGAATCTGGAACCTCCTGCCTCAAGTGCACCTCGCTGCGCATGGGAGCGCGCAGGCAGCGCGCCGTAGTGGCCAGCTCCGCTCAAGAATCGCACCTTGATTTCTTCGAGAATTTCCCACTGTTCATGCTCCAGTCCTCTCAAGCCGTCGATGTTGCAGGCTGTCTGCAAGATAAGCACCCTCCCATCAAACCGGTGGGTGTGATGCCCTCCCACCACACCTCCCTGGGCGGGGGCACCCTGTCCCCGTGTCCGGGTGCAGCACCAGATGCTGAATTGCGTAAGGGAAGCAGCGTTCACGTGATCCGGGGTTGGCCCTCTGAGCGGTGCGAAGAGGCGGGGAACCAATCAGCGGGAAGGGGTCATGGCAAGGACCTTATGGTACTTCGTCTTGGCCAGGGCAAAGCTCCCGCGCTTGAACAGCAGATTGCCGTACTCCTTTTGCTTTTTCACGTCCTGTGCCAAGCCCCCGCAGTGTTAGACCCTCTGCTCTCTTCAGTTGCTTAGCACACTCCGCTTCGAGTGCTTTTCGCTGCTGCCCGCTCTGATACCCCTGACTTCCAGGGCAGAGTGGGCAGAGACTCGGATCCGCCACATGCGCGGCTGACCTGTACGCGCAGGCTGCGCCTGCAACATGCATCGCACCCGTGTGGCGGGGGATAGCCGCAGCCATTCCCTCACAGTGAAAGCGAATGGGCTCAGCGATCACGTCAGCGATCATGTTCAGGGGAGGGGGTGGCGATGAGCAACGAGCAGGGCAAGGGATGCGTCTCCTAAGCAGCGTTGATACCAAGGAGCGCCTGCAGCAATCTGCCCACTCGTATCCAGGACCTACACGCATGCGTGGAGTGTGGCGAGGCGTGCACAGAGCGTATGAAGGGAATGGGAGCTGCAGCCACCTCCAGAGCTTCCGGGTAGGTGATTTTGTACCAATTCGGCGGTTTGTCAAAACCTGTCCGCCATCCCCAAACACACAATAAAACAGCGAGCAATTGAAACGTTTCCACTTCTCCATCGCACTCACGAGGCCTTCCACCCCCGAAGTGCAGCCTCCGTTGTGGGAGAGTTTCATGTGACAGCTGAGCTGACATGTGCCACAAGGCACTGCTTACACCGGGGGGTGGACGGAGGGAAATGTGGAATGGAAGCAGGCGCTCACTGTCTAGTTCAACTTCCCATTCCAGCTGCTGGTCTGGGGCAACCCCGGGAGGAATCATCTCGGCAAAGCCTCTATACAAGCGTCTGCGGCCGTAACCCCCCGCGCACACCCTGGTCTCAAGCGTGTGCTCACAGCATTCTGCATGTAACTTGCGAGGTAGACACAGAGGGATGCTGCGCAAGACGCATCCTGCCCAGGGTGAGAGGCAGACAGGCGCGCGCCAGCTGTGCGCAGAGTGTTTGGGTTTCGGGAGGGATACACGGGACCCGCCGAAAGTTGTCTGCGCCTGACACGTGCCTCAAATCTGAGCCGGCAAGCGGGCAGCTCACGATGCCCGCAGAGCCGAGGAACGAAGTGGCCACCGCGCCGCGCCCCTTTGGCACGAGCGCCGCACTCCCACGGTTCTCGTGATCTGAGAGCGCTACGCAAGAGCCCATCACAATCTGGCGAGAAGATCTGACGGTCCTGGAGGTATGATGTCGCAGTTGCCTCGGTGCTTGCTCTTGGAAGTTGGGGTTTCTGACTGATCCCGTTGACTACAGCTTCGGTCTCAAAATGCGACCCACCATCCGCCACGGCGGCACCTGTTCCGCTTCAACATGAGGGGCGGACGCGTGCGGGAACGCACTCTGCTTTACCATGCACCATGGACACCTCCTTAATTGTCATCAAGCGCACGGTGGTCTCCAGAGGGTCGGGTTGCTGCACGTCCCCATCGTGCACCCCGCCCTCCCATTGGTACCCTCGAACGCACTCGCTACCAAGAGAGAATTCCGCAACAGGCAGCGTGGGCTGCATCGAAGCCGGCCTTCTGATATATGAGCACACGGTGCGGCCCACTCGCGAGCAGCTTTGAACCAACGAGCGGAGGCGGCCAGCAGGCAGACAGAGGCGCGGGCGTCGAACAGGCGGAGGCGCGGCCGCCCATGAGGCAGGGGTGAGCACCACACACGCAGAGTGTACCCATGCAACAGGCAAGAGGCGCGGGTGTCAAACAGGCGGAGGCGCGGCCACCCATGGGATGAGAGGTCATTCCTTAAGCACGTACCAGTCCTAGACCAACGGGAAACTCCAGCGGGTTGCCTTCTCCATCCTCTCGCGTGTCTGCACAGAACACGGCCCATGGCTGTCAGAGGAGGGCACCGACTGCCCGAGCCTAGGGATGGCCCCAGCACTCCAGCGCCCCATATTGGCATACTCGTGCCGGACAGGGGTATTCGTGAAGGGCTTGCACCTGTGCGGGGCAGTGGGCGCACACAGGCACCACCAGAGGCAGAGGCAGGGGGGGGGCGGGGGAGCGCACTGAAGACTGAGGTGCGGTCCGGAAGGGTTTTGGCAATGTAGTGGACCCGAACGATGCAGTCGTTGAGCGGGCAATCCGCTGGGAACTCCCCCTCCCCCAGCTTCTCCCGCCTCTTGAAGATGGTCCCATCTCCGTATAAGTCACGCACCTGATCCCCCTCCCAACCCCAGTAAACTCCCCTCGCACACCCTCGGGAAATGATTCCCGAGCGCTTGCTCGCGCAATCTACACATGACTGGGACCTTGACTTGCAGTCTGATTGTGCATGATTGGCAGTTGACTGTGCATGCCTGGCAGGTGCACCGCGCACAAGAGCGATAGGGCTCAGATTCGAGGCATGCTATACACAGGCTCCCTACACAAGAGAGATAG